>JAQGAC010000818.1:0-18633 GCA_034696585.1 Isotomurus maculatus
TATTTACAAACACAAATTCCGGGTTGTCCTAATCGTCTCTGCTTCCTATTACATCGCTAGGCCAATCTGTGTTTCTCCAAAATTTATTCTCAAATGAATTCTCAACAGGTACTTGTCAACTTGTAAGATAAAAATGGAATGTCACTTGATCTCATTATTTTCATTCCATCCAGAATCCACACATTACAGAAGCATGTCGAGGAATGAAAGCGAACATTTTTATTTCGCCATCCTGTCAATATTCTGCTTTTTAAATTAATTTGTAGACTTTTAATTCAATGTGAATGTGGTGCTGTGTGTGAGTTTGTGTAATTAAGCAAATGTGAGTTGAATCTCACGGCTAACTCACTCAAAGACCCTACAATAGTTTATTGGCGTTTTTCTCCTAAAGATAATTAGTTAGGTTGTTCGATAGTGCTGGAATGCAGTTCACAGTTACTTAGATATGAGGTGATCGTGGCAAGGCAACGAATAATGAAGAAATCTACACAAAACTCGTTACAAACTTATCTAAGGATCTTATCCATCGTACTAAAGACATATTGGTCTCATTGGGAATTGGGAAAGTGGATTTATTTGTAGTTGTTTCATTAACGTCTTCTCTCTTGTCTTCCTCTGTCACCTTCGTGAACCAAGGCTACTTATCATCTCAGAATAAAGCGCATACCTTGCCATTTTTATTATTTCCATCGTGTTATCTATTCCCTTTGTTACATCATACAGAAGTGATTTAGCGTTCCAGAGCAGATTTTAATTAAGTTAATTAAGAGTTCTTTATCTTTCGGTGGTCACACTTGCACTGAGGAATTCAGGATTGGTTCCTACTCTGGACCTAATGAATTAATTAATGGAATCCAATGCAGGAGCAAAGGTAAATGCCGAAGTGGATTTGTTAGATAACTTTTTGTGGAGACTTTACAATGGCATCATCAGTCAATTAGACATGAAGCGCAAAAATGGGATTGGCCACAGAGTAAACAATGTCAGTTGAACTCACTTTCTTTAATTTGCTTAATTGAACTCCACGATCTTGTATTTTTGATCCCATGTCATTCATTAACATGCCGGCATTCAACATAAAACATTCAAGACAAATTCTAAGCTTATTTCCTCCTCGCCCACATTATACTCCACTCGTGTGTCTTCCCAAAAGATTTAATGGAGCATTGCGGTCTGTCTCTGTTGTATTGTTCTCCTCCTTCCAATCGCTCACTTAATTTCCTTTACCAAGTTTCCATGTGTAGCTAATTGGATTACAGGTATTTTTGTGAGCTTAATATTTCCAATGATTCTCCATTGATTTCTGAATTGAATAAAAGAGACGACTGACGATGCACACGTTAATTAATGGACTTAAAACATTTCTGTGTAAAACTGAAACATAATCATTAAAAGACAAATTTATTCTTGAAGGAAATTTAGGAAGAAGCCGAAAGTGTATGAGAAGAAGAGAGAGACAGTATATCATCCTAATAGCGTAATAAGTCATCGCTTTGTAAAGTGAGCAAAAAAGGCATTCCACTGGAAGTAAGACTCATTTGTATGTAATCGAGTCTTTCTGGTGGTTCGGTGGTGTAAGTACACGTGTTTAAATAAATTCTTTTTTCGCATGTGGTAATGTATTAGACGATTTAGAAGCGAGTATTCACGAGAGAATGTTTCTATTCCCAAATTGATCGCAGTTAGACTCGAATCTTTTTAAAGCGTGAGCATCAATCACAAAGAACACGAGAGAGTTCACGCTTCCTCACAAACAAAATCCAAGCAAAAGCATAAAAAAGAGAGAAACGATTTCATGCTCAATTTTAAATTATCCGTGAAGGTCGCCGAATCTTTTGTAATTCCATCCACCTTCAACTTCACTCTCAGACGATTATCTTCTTCGGCTGCAGTAAAAACTTCCGATGCAGCTCAAAAGAGTTCTTCGCTCTGAAACTCTCTGAAGTCTTTTGCTCCTGTACTCACCGTTCAAAAATGTTACACCGATTTAAATCAGCGTGTTTAAGTCTCTCTGCTCCACTCCGTGTGCAGTTTATGTTTCTCCTACTCTGACTTTTATTATTAACCTTTTACACTCTGAATTTCTCACACTGGCTCTCTGTACTTTGTAAAAGTCTTCTTCTTCTCAAGGATGCACACACCAACTTTTGTGCTCAGCTACCTCTAAATGCTCTCAGGTATTAATCGGATTAATTAAGTGAGACGCACACACAAATTCCGTTTCGCAGAGAATCCTTAGTCTCTCCAGTGTTACAGATATGCAAACCGCACCTCCCGGTGAGTCCACATGCATCGAGATATGTTTTATTAGATCTTCGACCTTAATTCAAATCATGGGAAGACATGCAATGCACCTGAAGGTGAAACCTCAAACGATACAAATAGTTATGCACTCCTCCTCACCTCACTTCTTTTTTGTTCCCAACAATAACAAAGAAAACTACAAAAGACAAGTATCAGTTTTACACTCTACAATTTGTAATCCTTTTTTTAAACCAACGTGTTCAATAATGAATTCCTACAAATGACAACGTGACATCTTTTAATGTTTTATTGTTTCGACCACTTAAACTTTGTAGTTTACAGAGAGACGGAAATGCTGAAAGTTGTCTAGTGGGCTTGAAATCAGTTTCAAATCGAATCTAAACTTTTTTTAAAACCCTTTGCAGTCCAGACTCCTTTCCACACGAATTTTTTGAGAATTAAGGAAGAAGAATTCTTGGACTGCAGTTAATTCCATTGTTTGCTTGTATTCCTGAGAAGTTGGCTGCATTTCGTTTGAAACCACATCTCCAAATCCTAATGATACACTCCTGCGGTTTCGTATAATTTGGTTGCAACCTCGATAAATCTCGAAAATATTGGACACTTAGCAATGCAAATTATATGGGTAGTGTTATATATAACAATTAGAGAGAAGCTTGTGACACAAAAAACGATTTGAAACTAAAAAATGGAGTGATTTTGAGGATCTTGTGAATCCACAGAAATAATTGTCACCTGTACAAAGCACAAAGCAGCATGATACATGTCATACACAAGGCTTCGAATTTCCAATGTTTGAAAAAATGTTCCAGGTATAAATGTGACCTGTCCAACTCGAAGTATTGTTAAGTAACGACCTTGTCTTTGTTTGGAACTACTCCATACGCAACAATTTATACAAAGAGAATGTGTAGCAAAAAAGGAACCCACATGATGGAAAATCTTGGTCATCCCTTATCCGGTAGATGAGAGATTGAGCGTGGATTAAAAAAGACTTAGCATCATTGAGAATCACAATTCCAGTGTGGGGACGTTTAACATTGGCATTCGACATCTTTCAGGTGATTTCTTTTATTATTCGCATTAGTAAAGTAAGCGAGGCATGAAGGGATTTAATTCATCTTGTGTTTCACTTCGTTACCTTCAGTGACAAATGAGTGAGGAGAGAACGAAGGTTGGATTTCTCTGGAGGAGTCTCATTCTGCACAATCACAAAAGTCAAATAGAAAAGACTCATTTGCATTTTGTCATTTGTCACAGAAGCGGAACGTGAGACAATTGAAATTAAGTAGTAGCACAACATGACGTTATCCTCCTTCACATCTTCACCTGGCTTCTTGCCCTCCACTTTCCCATTGTTGGCTTTATTACTCACTTCTCTCCGTGTGTTTTACTGTTCACCCATTTGTCTTACCGTAGGAGATCTCATACAGATGCACTTAGATTTTTATATGTGATCTAATTCTTGCATAAATATTCATATTGAATCGACATCACTCCACCAATACGGAATTTTTATACTTTTATTGCATCCGTTATTAAAACTCAAGGTGAAGTTTCAGTGCATACCGCAATCCCGGACAGAACTTTTTAACATCTCGATTCTCATTTAATAGAATTGGACTACTGGCATTTTATAAAATTATCATTGCATTTCACTTAGGGAATCTGTGCAAGACGTGTACAACTTCCAAGACACTCTTCTCTAAACTTTTCACGTTAAACTTCTTCTTTGTGACTCGGGGTGTGTAATTCCCTAATGGATTTTAAGAACAAAAATCAATGTTTGATCATAATGTATTTATTAGTTGGATGCTTAAAAGCTCACACAAGATTTCTTGTGCTTAGTGATGGCAGGTTGTCAAAAATGTAAAATCTTTGGCAATTGAACACACGAAAATTTGAATAAAAAGGGTTAAATTAAAATAAAACAAGAAGTTTCTTGACAGACAAGCTGACGTAGGAATGGAAATGAAGTGAAGCGGATGAAGAACAAAAAGACTGAAAAAGTTATTTTACAAGACGAGTGAGATGAAGTGAGATATCTCAAATAATGAGAAACACAATATTCGTAAAGCAACTGCAGACGAACGTGTAGCATTGATTTTACAGACAAAATGCAAAGTCGTTGGTTAAGTTGAAAAGAATTTTGTTAAAACTGAAAAGTGGAAAAAGCCTCCTAGCAAAATTTGACTTCTTTTGTACTTTTGTACTTCTGACTTTGCACCAATTCGCCAATTAATTTATACACTGTTTAATATTCATTGAGTGCTTACGAAGAATTATAATCAAATTCGAGTGTTCATTTGGAGAAAAGTCAAATAACAGCCAAAGTTGATTTATGGGATGCAATGAATAAAATTGGTAACAATGAGTCGTGTGTGTGTCTTTTAAAGCTCACTGGAATCGCATAAAATCAACCGCACACAAGAAGGCCATCACTTGTTTCTTGTTTCCACCTTGACAATGAATTTTACTGCACATTTTACAATTTTACGTGTCACAAGCAAAAACCTCCTTGGAAAAAAATCTAATCACAATCTGATTTATCACAAATAGTTTATTGTTTCGTCGGATTTTGTAAAGTTATTGCTTCCTGTATGAATATCAATATGTTTATTACTTAATGTGAGTAGTTTGGCAAGAAGTATCGATAATCCGTTTAATGTTAAGACCGAGCCTCACTTTTATTCAGCCTTTTTATGAATAAATGAAGACATGTTGAGTGATTGTGGTTGTATGCAAAAAAGAGATTGATAATTTTGATAAAGCAGAAAATACTTGGTTGACTGTTATTATTAATATTAAATGTATCTTATTAACCTTATGGAGATTCACGATTCAAAGTCAAAGGCCCTAGGCATCTGAGCAGACTAAGTAATAGTTGGTTAGAATAATAATGATTCTCCATAGGGAGGATGGGGGGATGTTTTGGGTAATAAAATTATTATTTTATCAATAAATGCTCCTCACCAGTTTAACACACGCTAATTCTTTCCGCATTCTCCTTTTTTGTCCACTTTATTCTCCTCTCTGGCAGAATATAAAAGTTTAGGTGATCTTGAGACACAGTCTCATTCATGAGTCGCTGCATGAATTTAAGGAAATAATGTTTGATTACATCCTTTGAGTAGCGTTAAGCATAACTCTTCAATTTCTGCATAATTTTACCTCCGGCTGTTTTCGTAAACTTGCAATTTTAAGTATTTCTGAACTGGTGGCAAAAAAACTTGTGTAATATGCACGAATCTCTGGATGAATGGCTACGAAATAAGCTGACTCTTCTGAATGTTTTCATTATTCAACTTAAGACGATCGATCGTTCAATCAGAAGTGATGGTGCTTTTACACACTTGAATTCCTGTTGAATGAAGCAAGAGGAAAATAATGTAAAATAATTGTGACTCGGAGGGCAGTTTAGCGTGGAAAAACAACGCGAAGAGCAAATTGTTCGGTTTCGATTGGATAATTTACATACACACACACACACACACACATGATGCCATGTCAAGAACCACTTAATAATCAGTAGACTTCATGCCATTCAACAAAGTAATATCTTTTCATGCTTGACAAATGTAGAACCGATCATAAAATAATTGCTCGACTGAACTTTCAAGTTTTCGTTTGATGGGAAGTCACATAAAAATACGGTTGATGGTTCATTTGACTTAACAACAGATCCAAACACTTTTGTGCAACTTGGAAGAATTCCTTCGAGTGGGCATGAAATACTGCGCGTTGGTTGATAGTTGAGGCAACGCGTTTAATGATTCGTTACAAAGGATACAACATGACAATCAGTGAATGATGGAGACTACACTCGCATAATTCATCCCTTTCCCTTCACCAACAATCACCCTGGACAATTATTAAACACCATTTGATTGAATTGTGGATAACATCTTTATTATTCACTTAAGTATCTTCATTAACGGACTTTTTCAAGTGTCTGTCTATTTGCCCTGAGAATTTGCTTACGTGTAAAACAAACCTCACCTAAGAATGAGAGATGATATGCGCATACATTATGATAAACTATGCACACTTGTTTTCATCACTGACACAGACACGGCAGGTAGTAATGTCAGTAAATAAAGGAAAAACAAATAAAAACTCATTTCCAGTTTTCTGTCTGCAAAATAACAACCTGTCGTTGAGCAAATTCACGCGAATATGCAAATGATTAATTATAATGAGCAATGCGCAATGCAGCAAAAGAACCTGGCTACACTCCTTCTCTCCTTCTATCTCATTTAATTCACAAATTGATCGAAATCAGCAAACTGCGGAAAGATAATTCAAGAAAGAATAAAGTTGTCCATGCAATATTTTCTAAGATTGCACTAGACAATTTGATTGAGACAATTGAAGACACTAGGCCACTAAACAACATTGTAGACTGTGTTGAGTATTCAGTCAAGGTCACTTGATACGCAAATTCTTTCACGATCATTGTGTTATGGACTTAATGTTAGTAATCTGCTGAGTATACCATTACACACTTCTCTGATCTCGAGATTCCGATTATTTCAGGAAGAACAAGATTTGCGTCATTCCTTCAGTGTGCTATTAGTTTTCCTACCAATTTATTTGGGATTTATAGAGTGAGATTGACTTCGTACCGTAAGAACTTCCGTTTTATCTGGTTCAATGTTCAATCGTTCAATGGAAATGCTCGTCTCCTATAATTCCTTTTGATAAATACCACGTTAGAAAAATCAGCCGAAACATAACAATAATTTATAACTTTTCCTCGTTAGCAGTGTGCTACACTTTTTCATGCCACCTGGACGTTTTAACCTTCAGTGTAATTTATTTCCCTGCTGAGATCATTGCTTAAAAGTACTCTGCAGTGTCTACTTCTAATTTGCTACCAAAATTAAAAGGTTCTTCATGGCAGAAAAGTACGAAACAGTCTGCACTCTTCATGTACTCTTAATTATACCAGAAAATATACTTTGTTTTTTAGCAATTCCATAATGCGTGGATTGCTAATGAAAGCCAACATGTAAAATTACATTTGATAAAGGAATCCGCTTGTAAAATAAACAAAAAACAACCTATGCAACATTCTTGCAAGTCTGCATCCGTCTGTCTTGAAGCATTCTACAGTGTTTTCTACTTTACTGACATAATTTATTAAGCTGCTTGCGTGTCTTTCTCTTTGTTTTATAATGTAATAAAAATATTTTACACATTTACTGTTTTCTCATCTCTGGAGCTTTTGACATGGAGAAATCCCTTGAAATTCCCAACGTAATAAGCGAAGCAGATATAAGAATCGATACAGTGCTACAGTAAGCTTACAAAATAAAATCCTAATTAAGGAACAAGAAGGAGCAGAGCAAAGTTACACATCCTTTAATGCATGAAAAATTAGGTAAATTTCAATGATGCGAAACACGGGCTTTGTTTTAAAGAAGCTGATTTGGCGAATATTCACCAAAGCGTAACGAAAAGTAACGATGAATGCGCAAATATCCAAATTCTTGTACAAAGAAGAATTAACGCTTGTATGTTACAGAGAAATGTTGATAAACTTAATCAGACTTTTTTCGTCAGTTTACGTCGATGAATGATTAATTTTTACATGAGTAGTTTGTGTAGTATTTTGAATAATCAAATGGAATTTTGGTTCCAAGCAGAAGGAATTGTACCTGGAGGTCTGAGGATTTCAGAATATGTCGAAAATTCAGTCTCAACTTGTTAGCAAGGTGAATTTCGTGTGATTTTGCAAACAAAAGTTGGAATTGACACGAGAACGCATCGGACGCGGACACGAGAGAGTAGTTGTTAGTTTGTTAATAGTTAGTGTCCAAGGTCGTTCAGTAGACGAAAGGGAAGCAAGCAAACTTATTGTTAGTAAAATACAAACGGAAAGTCGTGATTTGTTTGTTTTTGTGTAAAATTGTAATTTGGTTATCCATCAGTCAATTAGAGGCTCTCAGACTCTCATCAACTGTAATCACATCTTGGCTCGGTCAAAATCAATATATCCGCCAAATGTGAATATATGTTACTACTTAACAAGAGGGTTGATTTGTGAATCTCTCACAGAAGGTTAGAACCTCATGTATTCCGTGATCAAAATCACTACTTTCATGCCAATAATGTAAACAAATAATTACAGAAGCGAGGTCCTAAAATTGAGGCGAATTCGAGGAATGCAACCAATTCCACCATCCTAACTTCTGCTTGGTAATAAGCTGAGAAAGCAACAGTTATTTTACTTAAGCTGGTAATACGTTTATTTTATGAATTTCTAGTCGACAGATTTCATCCAGAAAATTCACTAACTAAATTATAATCCCTAGCTAGTGAAACTCTTTGGAATTTTCATCTCCAAGCTTTAATGCTGGTAGAAATTTGTAACATTAGAAAACTTTTAGCTGCCGATGGTATGTGCTCGGGTAAAAATGTCATTCACAAACTAAAAAGTGTTAAATAACATCCCAAGTAAATTTACTGTTTATTGAGTTAACTAGTTGGAAACTAATTATGGTTCTCGTTCAATTAAATAGTTGGTAAATGCCAGTCATGGCTGATTAGAACGTGTCTTTTCAAATCCTTTGGTGCAATCATTATTCATCATTCTTGAAAGATGAAACTTGTGTCTTTGTTTCGTCAATTCGTATTCCAATTGTAATAGGTAGGAAAGGAAAATATGAGCGACACACAAACACTGTGGCTTGTTCCTTTATTCATCGAGTAATTTATATTCCTTCAGTCACATCCAACATCTCTCTTAAATACTTTGCACACATGTGAGAGTCTCGTAGAGATGAAAGAAAATTTGATTTCCACAGACTTCTTTGAGTTGAGGAGCTATTCATTTAAATGAAACAAGAGACGGACAGTTGGCCATTAAAGTTCAATAGAGAAGTCAACTGGTGACAAAATCTAAGTTTGCTGACAGCCATGAAATGAATGAGTGTCAGCCACTTTGATGACTTCATTCATCTCCACCTTCCTTTCATCTCAGCTCTATTTTCTTCCTTACAGACGGGAACTCGCAGGACCTGGCTACCCATCGTCCCTTCACACAGCCTCACAGTCCTTTTCCACACAACCTAATCATCATTTTCTCTTGTTCTCTACGGGAAGTGCAAAATCTTCTATATAGGAACTACGAGGTTGTCTAAGAATAGTCGTACTCCCAACTTATACCTTGTCCCGTTGTCTGCGTCTACTAACGAAGCAACTCCAATGAAAGTGCCTATAAGTTTATAAGGTTCAAAATAAGTATGAACTAAGAGTCTTCTAATAATCTTCAATGAAAGCACGCGTACTGGTGGTCTGTCCTGTCGAGGAAATGTTACGACGTAACATCAAAGTTTCCTCAGCCTAAGGGGCCTCTTAATGCGGACTAAAATGTTGTGAAGAAACCAACTGTGATTTATCACCTGAAGAGAATGGAGAGCAATGTGTGTGTGTGTGTGTGCAGATTCAGAGTAAACTTTATTTACGACACGAATTGGGAGATGCCGATAAAATGTCCCAGAGCAAAATCTTGTCATTTGAATTTCAAGCGGAGAGAACTCCACCTCAACTGCAGATGAAGCAAACATACAAAGTCATGTAGAGATTAAGTACAGGAATCCATTCAACTCGATGCAACTTCTGCGAATCTCGAGATTCGAGACCGACTCCAACTTTCAACTCACACACGACTCCTCACAATCAGAAGTACTCAAAATGATATCGAACCCAAAGTGAACAATAAAAATGTCAAGGATCTTTAAAATGTGTTCATCCTGTTGATTGAGATATTTTCTTATTTAGTTCACTTAACAGGTAACTGCACACTAAACATAAAGTAGCCAGTTTCTTACCAACTTCCCATAAATTTATTCGTGGTGATCTAACCCGGTGGAGATCAATTTGTGTGGTCAATACCACCAGCACAACAAAACTTATCGATGAACTGATCAAAGCTTTTGATATTTTTTTATTAGTCTAAAGATGTGGTGGCTTGTGCTGAATTGTATTTCGAAATTTTATTTTAATAATCAAACACATTTAGTCTCCCAAGGCGTTTTGATTTAACTCTGCACATTCTGTCACAGGCTGTCTTTCATTAAATTCAAATTATTTAGTTTGATTTGAAATATGGGAATAATGTAAAAGCTGAGGGATGTCATTATAGACTGACAGTGTTCACCGATGACAGCATACAAACTAACAATATATTCAGAAACTTACCGCTGGTCACACAAAACCTGACTGGCTGGTCATTTTATTATTTCTAAAAAATAAATACAAATTAACTGCAGTCATTATTCGGCTACTAAATAATCTTCTAAGATTCAAGACAAGCGCGGTTATTAAATAGATCAATGAACTAAAATTGTCCGAAAGCGACAGGTAATTTGTAATTTCTGTCAATCATTTTTCAGAATAAGTTTGGATCATGCCTTCAAAATAATTAGCTTTGGTGTTCCTTTTGTTTTCCTTGGGTTTTTATTCTCGTCTTTAAAAAATTACTCGCAGGACGACTTGAAGTGAATCGTCGAATAAAATGTCATTAGCAAAATTTACATTAATTCCTCAATTTGCAACACAATGAAGAGTGGAATGTGGCTAGGAGCAAAGCCTCCAAAACCTTAACTGTTATCTGTACCACTTCATCTTCTAAATTTAACGAACCAATACAAATATTCGCATGAGTTGAACCAAATCAAGTCACGATTTCCTCAGAGTTAAACTTGGAGGAGTAACCTCTCCCTACTGTATTTAACTATTGCACCACCAGACACTCACTGCAGATCAGAGAGAATTAAGCTGCAGTTGCAGTTTCGAAATTTAAAAATGAGTTCTCATAAAACTTTTTTATTGTACGCGGAGGATAATTGGTTTACTTTGGATTTTTTTGGAGCTTCGTGTGTGACAGTTAATTTCATGGATGGTGAAACAATCAAATATGTGAATATGCGTAGGGCAAACACAATTATGACTTTTAAACAATCGGTAGTTGATATTTTCTTCATGTGTGTTATGTCATTTCACACGGCAGGGTGCCACAACCGATTTCCAACCACGAGAACATTACTACACACTCAAATACCCAGAAGGTAGGATGAACTACCTCAAAGAAAATTCTATAAGTGCTTTGTAAGCTTTATCATCAAAACAATAGAATAATATTAAACTCCATTCCTGCCCACATACGAATCATTGCTCAACTCACATCAATATTCTGCCTAATAACTGTCAATCAGAATTGAAGTCAGTTTCTAGAGTTTTAAGTGTCTCTGATCTCGTTTATCCCAAATATTTCCGATTTCAACTTGCAAATAATTTTTTTTATTTACACGTAATCACACACCCTCCATTGAGATTGTTTGTGTGTCCCAAACTAGTAAAATTGAAAGTGTCCAGACGAAGGAGAACGAAGACAAAAGTGCTGCTTAAAGTTTTAAGGACAAAAAGTGTTGGTTCGTGACTACTTGGCCAGTCTTTGGAATAAGAAGAATGAAAAAACTCATTACACACGTGTTTAATGGGGATGAGACGAGATCGAGAGCTTCCTTTCCCATTTTTTGTGCGCTATGTATTTCTCGTATAAAAGCAAAAAGTGATTCCGTCATGTCTGATGATACAGAGAAGAGATCCGCTTGGTGTGTTTGTTTGGTGACGGTAGGAAAGTCTCTAGTAAAGTGTATCTCTTGTTGGTAATGATAATAAAATAATAGCACGGTTGATTCTGCGGATGAATAGGTGACTAATGAAGGAAGTAACGGAGACAGCTTAGGAAGGCAGATCAAGATTAATCGCTACCTTAATTTATTCACCAGCAACATCAACAATACCTTCTGATGTTTAACTTTTTACTCTCCTATTTTTTCTACAGCAGTACAATGTACTCGTTCACTCAGCTACCTCCAACTTACACGGCTCCTGCAGAATCCAATTACATAATTGACTATAATGGATCCGGATCTTGCACATTTCTCTGATGAATAATCGCTTCATACGCAGAACTCTCATTCCAGCCTTCTCAACCTGCCTGATCCGCATATTTTACTTAACTCATTTTACACACACGTATCATTCTGGATCGCTCTCCTATTAACTCCAAGTGAAAACATCCCTATTAACTTATTTAAAAATTAACTTTGATCGCAAAACTACCGCACAGTTACTTTCACTACGTTTTTCCTTGCGAATGCTTCAAGCGTGTGTTTTACAGAAAGATCCAATAACATAAGTTGTTACAAGTTTATTCCAATAATAAAACACTACAACTCTAAATACTTCCAATTGGAAAGTAGCAAATTAGGGATTCGTCAATTTTCAGAGTTAAATTGACTTTTTAAAGTTAATTTTGTATCACAAAATAAGTTTTCAACACGGAAGAAGGAGATTTGTCATTTTGATGAGACAAGAGTCATTTGGGGGCTAAAAAACTTAAGTGTTGGAGGTTGGAAGTTGGTAGCATAATATTTAATTAAACGTGTTGTACAGCGTGAAAAATTAGAGGATAATGGAGTTAATTGCTCCATTATTAATAATTAGCAATTATATTTAAGTGCATCCTGCTGAGACAGTGAGACGTTGTCCACTATTGACTATCCTTGCATGGGAGGAAGGAAGTTGCAGAAGAAACGTTGTTGGGTGCGAGTTGCAACCAAGATGTCCTTTTCTAATGATGACTCAAATAATTATTCTAGTTAAGGAACCCACCTTGGACATTTTAAACCGTGAAGGATGAATGGACTGCAAGAAATTCAAATTTCCTTTTCATGTCGAATTGTATTAAATTTAAGAGATGATTCTAAATACGCAACAGAAAGTACAGATTCTGTGACAAATCATTTCAACGCGACTTAAAATTACTTTTTAAGTGTTTCGAAGATTCAAAGAACTTCCCTGCTCCCCCATTCATAATAAGCTGATGCAATTTTTACAGTCTTTTTTGTCTTGAATTATTTTATGGCTTTTCTTTCTAAGTTTCAAGCATACACGAAATCGAATTTATGATCAAAAAATTTAAATTATGCTGTTTAATGGTTGTGGGGTACTCCAATAATTTCTACTTGTTTTCTTCCCTCTGCTTAGCTTTTTAACGTTAACATTTAATAAAATATTTTGCAGGTTGTTTACTATTTAGTGTACACTGAAGTTATGAAATTAAAATTCAAACATTGCAATGCACAATTAGTAACGCTTCGATTGGAGAATACATCTTCATTGTTTTCGTCTTGGTTCATTGAATGTTAAGTATGAAGTAAACTTACACAAGTGAAACTAATTCAAATAAGGTCGTAAGTAAAAATGTGGTTAGTATTCGAATAAATCTTGGCCATTCTAAGTTTTGCCTGAGGTGAATGAAGCTGAGATGGCGAGTGGCCGTGCAAAGTTACACGTAAAATATAAAGGGAATTCAAGGTGGCCATTCCTCAAGAGTTGCAGTGAGAGATAAAACTGACAAATTCATCAAATCTTAAAAGCCTAGAAGGCAGGAATACAGAATCCATTTCGAGTTTCCACGTGTGTTCCTTCGTTCTTCCAATTAACCATTTTACGTTGATGCATGCAAACTAATTTAAAGCTTGGGTTGTGCGAATCCTGAACAATAATAGAATTCAAATTAGCTTAATTAAGGAAAATTAAATTAAAGCAGATCACAAACAATCCCCTCGAATCTTGAGCTTGGCATTCTCCTCTACTGTTCACTCCGACTGCTGTTGTTTTGTTACCTTACAAATGTCATTCAAAAAGATTTACCTAATAGATAATTCACAGACCAAGAACAAGTGTAGGTATGTTTTGGTATGGAAGGTGATTATTTTATTACCTTCCCAAACATTCCAATTAGTTAGTGAACAACACATTAAACATTTCAGAGCTCCACTTGAATCCTTTAGCTGTATTCAGTCTTTTAAAAATTCTTTCCACGAGTCATAAACATTGTAAGAAGGTTTGAAAAACCATAAAGAACAAAATTGGCCCACAGTTTATGAAATAAATTGTACAATTAGTTTCTAAATTTCCATTAGCCCGTTAAAACTTCATAGTTAATCATAAACGTGGCCCACGTATACTTTCAAGTTCTAAAAGTTTATATGCGCGTTCGTGCAAGAGATATGAAGACTATGCAATAATATTTTCACCTCCAATCAAGCGACTAAACTGACTGCGAGGAGAGAGATGATGACTAATGAATTGTCTGGTCGGTGGTTGAGTCTTTGATCAACTGGGGATGCAGTGTGTAGCGATATGAGTGAAGAAATACACAAAGTCGATGATCCACATTACGCAAGAAGCTAATTTGGCTTTAATACGCTTAGACGTTGCACATTATTATGTTCCGTTATACTTGGTAACTTTCATTTATCATATTTTAGGACAATTAACTCATGACATAAAGGTAATACTGCTCACTCCTCTTGCATTATCATTACGAGAATAATAATAAATAAACTTTTATTATCTATCAATTACTGATTGTTTCGATCACAATGTTGTTCTAGTTTTCAACCCGGCATGTTTCTTGCTTCATCAACGTTATACACGCCGTGTGTAGATAAAGAAGCCCACATGCTTCTAAAGAACTATGCGTCCCTATACATTTTATGGCGAAACAAACGTTATACTTGTCTTTAGTTATTTAGCTTAATAGAGCAATCGATTTGTTATGAGAGTTGATCTATCGTTTATACTTTATCCCGGCTACTCGCTTGATTGTATTTTTAATGTGTTGTGTGTCAACAGCTTTTTCCCTTCCTTCTAAGGGCACCTTCATCCATTCAGGACCATTCATTTGATATCTTCAGTCTCTCAGACACAAAATACCTATAAATGCTAATCCACACACACACAATGCCCTTTTAACTGCTTTATACAATCCTCTTTGCTTTAAAATAAAAGTCTATTTCCTGAGTTGATTAACACAGATCGGTTACTTTAATTAGAATCCAATTATGTGTCTACGTTAATCTTCAGCCTTCTTGGAGGCTACGGGAGCTCCTTGCATTCTTGAACTCCTTCCTTAACCTACGTAGCAATAATGGCTGTGTGCGTATAATTTATGATTTGTTATTATTCAATAGTAACTGACTATACATCATTGTTGCAAAAGCCACGTAATAATGCCACGCAGCATATCGTCCATCCATCATCAATTAATTTCATAGAACGGAATCAAGGTAATCCTTCTCGGCATATTCATTCATGAATCACGACTAAAGCTAAACGATCACAACTGCTGCTGCTGCATGTTACTTTGTTAAGTTTGTTACTTCACTTGGTTGGAGTGAGAGTATGTGATTATGACTACGATTACTCCGTCCGCTCCTCCTCAGACTCCTGACCATCGCTGAATCACAGAAAAACAGTTGAAATTCAGGTCACCCAAATGTGTGGAGGACCTTATTGGCTATATACTCACTTTTACTCTGTACTTTTTAGTTTTAGACTCTCACATTAAACTTTGATTACCCTTCAACCTGTTTAATTGCACGGAATTACACAAGCATCAATAAATTATTACCTATCAGAAATTAACCATAATAAGACGAGAGATGATGACGTTGCTTCCAAAAAAGTAATCTATATTTTTTATTACACTTGACAGTTAATGATTCAGTGGAGTAATAATGTAATGCGCTATTACATTTTAGAGGAACCACACAAGTCTACCTGCTTTCTCTCAACACTCAAGCACAGTACATTTTACATATATGGTTTCTAACATACAGAGGAAAGCTGAGTAGTTCAATTAATTCAATAGAACTGTAGGTAACAGCGTCATGTAACATTGTGAGTCATCACAAACCGTAATTTAAATTATGGCCGACGATTTTAAAAGCTTAAATATGTTTTTTAACTGTGGAGAAATTGAGTCAGCCAATCCACTTGTAGTTTAGCGAAGTGTGACCAATTTAGTGTGGATACTTTCTTTTGCTGTGTATCCACTTAAACTTGGTGAGTATCCCATTTTCCGTGCCACTTGGGGGGTCACTTAATTATCCCGTATTGTAAAGATGAATAAGACCTGTCACGATCTGACCGCCCAAGTGTCATCAGTTTTTTCCAAAACAAATAATCATGTCCATTTATGAGCATGGGTAGTCATTATGCCCTCAATATTAATTCAATCAACGTGTGTGGAGGAATAAGCTTCGCTCTCTCATCTCTCCCCACTCCCCATGCATATCGCATCATCACATAATTACCCAGACTCTTTTAATTCGCTACTTACTCGTGCAATTAATGTATTTTCCAATCCATCCATCGTGTCTCTAATGCCTTCTTCATTCCTTCCTCCATCCACCAAACTCAAAACACACTCGCTTTTACTTTCCATCTCTCTCCCACCTGTCAGCGACTAAATAATATCCACTGCCAAACCCTTCATCCTCTAACTAACGATCAATACTCTAATGGACTTTTAGACGCGTCTCCCTTTTTCAAAAATCCCAAGCTTTCTTTTCCCTTTTGACTTTGAAATAGAATTATGAGCCTCGTCCTCCAAAAATTTCAAAAATCTCCCCATTCACATCGAAAATGGGAGCCAATTTTGTCTGCTTGAGGTTGAGACCCAACGAAATGAAAAGTATTTTTATACTTACTCATCACACTGCTGCAGTGACTTGATTTGTCACAGTGTACTGCAATTGGGAAGCATAATTTGCACAATAATAAATGACGAGATGAAGTGATATAGGTTAATTCAAATTGCATTGCGCTGTTGTAGAGATTGAGTTGAGATATTTATAAAACTGCATAGGGAGAGTTAAGAGTGTAAGTGAACAAATTCGATCATTGTGCAAATAAATAGAGAAACCTTTTTGTCTTCGTTTGAAGTTGTGTGGATTTTTTCTGAGAACTCTTTTACTTCTTCTTGGCTTATCTTCGTATCATTTGTGTTTGGCTGTAAGGAAGCTATTTTGTTCAAACGAGATTGGAATTCGACCCCCTCTTGTTTTGACAAAATTATTGGGATGACTCAGCAGAGGCTGGAGTCCTTTCATTGTCCCTACACGATGTTGCGATATAAGGCCTGCGTTTTTCTCAATTTCACCAGAGCTAACAACCAGCAACCCTAAAACTCTACCCCTAAACATCGAGTCCTGCTCTTAATAAGGTTTTTTAACAACTCACCACTTCTTCGTGAAAAATCTAAAGCTCTGTATTTCACACACAATGGTAACTTCTGCTTATCATCATCCTTGACTCAAAAAACACTTCTTTGCCTTCCTCTTCTTCTTCTTCTTCTTAAATGATCCAACGAGGCAATTAAACGTCTTTTGGTCAGCTAAACTTTCATTTACTTCTTACGAAAACGTAGTTTTAAGTGTCTGCCTTTAACCAGCAATTCAAGTTGCTTTTATGTTTGTCAATAAATTGTAACCCACAAGTGAAACAATTCAGGGAACACGGATGCAGTTTAGAAATTACCTCACCACCATTCTCCAAATTAAAAAGTCCTTTGGAGATTCGCACTTATTAAGTTATAATTGATACTTACTTCTCCATCATAATTATTCAAAGTGCATTTGTAGTTAGTAGCAGAGCTCTCGAATTTCAACTCTCAGGTACTTTTATTGTTAATGAAGTACCTGTGTGATAATTCTCACGTAATGCAGAAGCTACTCGGTGTAATTTGTACTATTTGTTTTTGTCTAAAACTCTGCGACTACCTGAAAACAACACCTCACTCAACACGTAATTAACCGTTGAACATGAACAAAATAAAGTTGAAGTGCGAGGAAACTGAGGTGAAGAATTAAGTACGACTGTACCTTTACCTGTAAATATTTTAATTAATGCAAATAGCCAAATCATCTTGTACAATTACACTCACATTACCAAACACACATTCCACTTGGGTACTTTGACTTACGAGGAGATGCGAATGAGATCCTTTTTGCAAATTAGGAGATGATGTGTCATTTGTCTGATAACTTATGGCATAAAAAACGAACTGAATCAATCTTGCGAGCAAATAATAAGGAAAAAATGTCAGGATGAAATCTCCACAAACACAAACATGTGTGTGCGTCTTAAATGCGAGCAGAACGTCTACACGCAGGTAACTTTAAACTGACTTTATTCAAAAGGTAAGTTAGTAAAGAGTTGTGCAAGTTTGTGAAACAAAAAACCTCTCAGTGAAGAAACATCAGATTTGTTCCATCGAATTTTTAATTGAAGATCCGGGAGTTGTGCGTCCACATTCATGGACCAGAGTTGACTCTCGTCTCGCTCATCTTCAGCTTCTATCCATCCACCTACGATTTGGTGATCTCATTTGTGTGTGTGTGTGTGTGTCCTATCTCCAAGTCGAATCTATACTATAAGGGTAAGATGGATGCTGCTTAATCAACTACTCCTCCTGAACCACTCATCCCACAATCATCGGGA
>JAQGAC010000819.1:0-18626 GCA_034696585.1 Isotomurus maculatus
TGGCCACTTGGCCACAGCGTCAATCAATTGCAGAGGAAAAACAAATTAATAAATTTATTTCATTGCTCTGTATCGCACACCCAGTCAGAAGCAAACTTGCACACTTAATCGTCGTTACAAATACATATCATTTCCTACCTGAGAGCCACACAGCATGAACTCAACACAAAATGCTAATATGTCTTTTCAAGATCTCAGCTAATGTTAATAATGAAAGCAGAGTGATCGTGGTGCCTCTAATGAACATGTTGCTGGTATTTCACTCTGTCTGCACTGAGTATCACCACAGGAAGCCATAATGTGAAACAATCCGCAATCACCTCGCCAATTACAAGTCTTTTTGTGTATATCATACGCAACAAAAGAATCTGTGTATCAACTCTAGTCTTAAGGAATAAAAGGTGTGGGCAGTCACATACTAAAAGACATGCACAAATGTGTATCGTATGCATATATTTATATATATATACCTCCTGATATGCTCTAAATGCATATTATATTTGTAATATATGCACATAGGATTAATACGTGCACTCGTATCAACCGAACTCGTGCATTCATTAATTCACCTTGTGTTATGCTTTGTATTGCGGAATACCACAACTATTAAGTGCGACTCATCAAGTTCTCATCAACCATTTTAAGATGCTTCGATCTCTCCATTCAACCCAGACAAATCCCACTTGATTATTTGACGATTTGAATTCTTTTGAATAGTCTTAAAAGAAAAAAAAACTGAAATACAATGGCCACCAGGGCTAACGCACACTAATTATTGAATGAAAGGTGCAGCAGGTCTTCTAAATTAAGCCGGCTGAATGATCCTTGCAACAACGTAGGATTAAATCTTTGAGTCAGCGTGAGTGTAATCATTCATTAGTATTGAAAATCAGGCTGAATTAAGTTCTTGTGGAATCAAACTTCCTAAAATGAAGTCTCTTCCAATTATTCCTCTCGATAGATTTGATGCAAGGCCACCGACGGACTTTTCAACAATACAAGACTCAGAGTATTCGTGCAACAACGGCAGCAACTCTTAATTTTCTCATCCAATTCGTCTGCTCCTTCATTTGTACAAAGACAAACCTCAAACATCATATTATAATTATGCCAGTTGTTGTCGAATATTAAAGAAGACAAATTAGTGCTTTTTAAGTGAATGAGTAATGAGATTTTGACTGTTGATGTACATGTCTACCTACCGTTACACTTTATTGTAAACCAAGAAGCGAGCCCAATAGGGATGAAATCATTAGCCATCTCCCATCAATTAAACAGTTGCGTTTATGACAGAAGGACGAGTTTCCATGTCTATCATTAAAAGCGTTACTCTCAGTTCACTTCAACACATCTTCACGCTTATGATTAGAATTCTTTATTGGCGATAATTACAGATGCACCCAAGTGATGATGAGCTCCATACTCATCATCCTCTTGTCAGTTCAAGAACAAGACATTATACCTTAATCATTATCATTTTTTCTACTAATCGGTGCTTGCATATTCTGCAATTCAGTAAGCTTGTGGGCTACCAGTTTCATCAAAACAGTTTCACTTTCCTTTACACAAATAATATTATGTTTAGTTGTTGCTTCAGTTCATCTCAATGTTTTCGTAATGAGACAGGAGAAGTGCTCATACACCTGAGAAGACTTCAAGTCTGACGGAGTTTCTTTTACGAAAAACAACCCTCAGCAATTTGTAGACGAAGTACGAAACTACAAACATATTCAGTTGATCAGTTCTTTGACGCTGTGCGATAGTTTGGGCTGTGGCTCGTCTTAAATCGTGAAGAATTTACGATCAAAAATTAATTTACTGTAATATTTGCATACTCACTATCACCATTCACTAACATTTAAACCAAAATATTACAAGTACTACAAGCCATAAAACGACCAATGTGAATTAATATTTGATCAAAGCCACACACACACACATATAAAAAGTAAAATGAATTTGCCCTCCTATATCAGAATAAATGTGCCATTAAATCTGAGCAGATTACGAACTAGAACTATTACTACAACTAACTATTACCAGGTATCCACACCCATCACTTGTGTTTAATCGATCAGCTCATTTGACAAGTTTAGAATAATGTTTCATTATTCCTAATTTGAAATATATTGAATAAAATTGGAGCAAGCCACCTTCATAATTACTTCACATCGGATGGACGGACAAACTCGAATATTTGGCAATCCTTTGTGTAATCGTAAATATCCTCCTGAGCCAAAATGGACTGTGAAATAAAAAAAGAACTTGCTCACCACATTTTCCTTTAATAATAGCAAGGTGAAGGTGCTGCTGGTTCCTTTGATTCATAATAAAAGAGTTGCTGAGTCTATAGAGATGAAAAATAAAATTTGAAATCATTATCTTATTCGTAATCCAAGAAATCAATGGGATGGGTGATGCATGACCGTTCTGTGCGATTAAATAAACCTTGAGCACTCAATAGATTACTATTATGAATCTACAATTATACATTATGAGCAACGAACCAAGTGCACTTGATGGGACAGCTCCAAATCTATTATTATAATGTGTCCAAGTGATAATAATATTTATACTTAAGTATCCCTACCAAGTTTTAGTTAACCCTTCCTCTGATCTGTGAGTGAGATAAATTGGGTGAAGCAAAATATTTGTGCTCTCTAGTATATCTATCATGATGGGACAAATAAGAATTAAGGTGGAGCGTAGTAATGCGATAAAGAACTTTACGTGATCACTGGATACAAGACAATATTATAAAGAAAGTTTCATGCAAAGAACATAATGAAGTATTAAGGACAAGGCTCTCTCGTTTGAACGATTTCGGCTCACTTCAACTTGTTGGCAGGGACTGCGAGAGAGCAGACACCCAGCACATCAACTTAACAATACACATTGTACACATTCATTCATCTTTTTCAAAATTGCTTGAAGAAACACTCAAAATCTGCAAGACAAATCTGATTCTCTCCTCTCTCTAACCTTCGGAGAATTAGTTCCAGCAAATAGATTTGCATAAATTTATGAGAAGACAAATGCCTGCAACTTTAGATTGTTAATCTAACGTTGTGCTGGCTCTGACACGAGGGGTAAAGCCAAATTACACAGCAACGATTAAAACAATCCTCCTACAAGATAATGAGGCAAGGATCCATCACATCCAAATTCCTCGAGAGAACACGAGAACATGAAACCGCTCATTATGCTCCACATAATCTGCACAAGACTAAATCTCTTGTGCTTTACATTCCTGTTTACTGCTGATACAATTCCAAAGTAACAAGGTTGCACCTCCTCACTACACATGATTGACAACCAGCCATCACATCAATGAAGTGATTGAGGTCTGCACTAGTCTGCAGTGTATGCAACAGGTAGTTCACCATGCCTAAAATGTAATGCATTTATTCTACCCTTTCAATTATTCCATTTTGCTTTATTATTAGCGAAAGCACAGGTGGACCAATAAGGCCCACAAGTGATGTGTTCTCTTTTGTGTCCCTACTGATTTATTGGATCAGTAATAAATTGCCTGAATATATGCGAGGCTTTAACCAAATGCGAAACGAGTGTGAGTGTCTGATGTACAATGGAAAATAGCTTGTATTATTACCCTTATTAGCGCTAATCCACTTTGATCAATCAGCAGAAGAAATGTCTGTGAGTGCCGCCTTTCTGATTACATATTATTTCTTACATATATGCAGTAGTTTCAACCATGTAATAACCAATTAGATGAGTGGGTGAGATCGATGGTAATTACGCTTCATTTCTGATTCAGGCTACGTGTACACGCGCTTATCTGGATTCACTTGTTTTAGTGTGGTTAATCAACTCCTCTGCACCCATAAGATTATTTTACGATTATTTCATTATTACTTCATTTGTTGTTCCAAGTTCACGTTTTATGCAAATTCTGTTCAACCGGATAATAGTGACATCAAGAGAGTGTCTTTGGATGGTTAAAAATAATGACACACAACGCAGGCGACTGAACATGAGGGTCATTTGAGCCTCCGCAGTTAAATAATAAAAATTGAGAAATACCTCATTCAATTCTCGCATCTTTATTCTTATCCTTGTCTCCAAGTTTATGTAAAACTTTTGTTTTATTCACAAGTACAAGAGAACTGAGCAGAGAGTGAGCCTTAAAACTGACCTGTTTTGTTTATCTTGGAGCATTAAAAACCACAAAAGAAGTGCTGCTTTGTCCCTTAGCACGATATGATACCAGACTCTGATAACAATGCTACTCGAATTGCTTTACAGAGATTGACAATAATGTGAACTGTTACAATGATGATAATGTAGTTCGAGGAAGGAAGGCAAGGTAAACTCAGTGTTTAAGCCAAGAAACAGTTCCCCTGCCTTTTTTACCATTGCTAACAGACATCCACACATATACACAATGCAGTGCAAACTCGTGTCTAACCTGTCTAACTTACCAGCATGCCAAATAGTCATAATAAGTGCACATCAACTACCTCCAAGCCTCCAATCCAATACCTCTCTACTACTGCTACCTTTAGCTTAACTCCCCATCATTGTCTTTTCTACTCTACACTCACGCAACAACATGCCAGTCAGTTATTGTCCCACAGTTCGGAAACAACTCAGTCAAGACCGACAGAAAACATGAATACTTCAAGTGTCTCTTAACAATTACACACTTCGTTCCACTGCACATCGTTTCCTTTTCTTGAGGCTCGTTTTTCGTGTTTACTTATGGATGCTTCCGAACTTCCAAAATGTAGTCTCAATATCAAACATTTATAGTCTCGATGTTTTTAAGTTCGCACGCATAAATCGGTGAAATTCAGTGAGAAAATTCAGTGCTTTAATCTTCTTTTGAGTGGAGAGATGCAAAAGAGCGTGTTGTGTATTCTTACAAAATAGCCGGAGCCACACTCATTTAAGAAACGGATATACAATTTAATCAATAAAAAGGGTGTGCCTGCTGTGGTGAATAATACATTAAATCCTGAGTTTAATTAAGAATTATTTCAACGAAAGTGGTCTCCACGTTGGATAACAACAGTTACAAAAGTTGATTAGAATCGCAACAATGCACAACTTATTACTGTCCTGATTGTGACAGATATATAACTTGTGGTGCGGTGTAGACAAATGAAGCATCGGATCCGAACCAACTCAGCAGGATTGAAAATAACTTTCTATCAATTAAGATTTTAAATAATTTCATCGTTCCACATGAGAGACTTATTCTTATTAGCTATATTCTTGGACTAGGACCTTCATTACAGTCCAATAGGTAAGAAATAAGAATATTATTTACTTGTCTTTTGTGGCTACTACACAACACACCACTCATTACAGTATTAGGGATTCAATCTTGTCATTAAGATATCTTTTGTCAGAAAAAACCATTCGTACACACATTCAAATCTCTGCAAATAAGTATGGGCTGTGGCTGTGCAGCAGCAGCTCAGCATTATTATGTCTCACGTATTAGAATTAGATTACCATCACTTCGCTTCGCAGTATTAACAACAACGGTTCATCACACGACTGCATTTGAATCGTAAGGTTTTTTACTAGGAAGTAAAATTCCATAAGGACCACTTCATTCCTCACGTATGAGGAGGTCTGAAACCAGTTTAATGAACTTAAGTTACTGAGAAAATAACTGCAAAACCTGTTCCATGTTTTCACCTTCACCGAACGAGTCGTTAAAGAAGTAAATTTATAGCAAGTCTGATTCACAGCAATTTTACAAATATTTAACGAAGCATGAGAATTTTTCTTGTAGTCCACTTAGTCCATTAGCATATGATTAGATGCCCTTAAATTCACTTAGATTGTTTAACTAAATTCTCTACTCTATTAATTATCATATTTGCCTCGTTACCAATTGGAATATCTAGCACCTTTGATAGTGTTATATAATTTTACTAAACATAAAAGCCACTAGTTTAGACACACTCAGTCTAAATCTAAAAGTGCGTGAGCACACTGAAACTGAACATACACTGAAGTTACATAACATTTGTTTAGTATGAACTAAGATTCGGGTTGTTTCAGGAATCATGAGGCGTCATACAGGATTAGCATTCATCTTGGTGTACACACTATACCTGTCTCTTCCGACAATCTATTCTTTGCGAATAAGAAATGGAACAGAGAGAGGACTTACTTCAAGTCCAACACTTATCTACAGAAGGAGACTTCACACAGGTCGAAGTAAAGACAACATATACCCACAAACTTCTCCGAGAAGTCAAGTGGAATCTAAGACTGAACTATATCCAGTACTAAACAATGTGAATAGTTATGCCGAAGAGACTGTTGAGCCAAAATCATATTCTTCGTCAACTTCAGCTCCTAAAATTCCAAAATCTCTTAGAAGAAATCGGTCTCGATTAAGACAAGCGCCCCCACAGCCTCAGTACCAAGTTCAGTCTCAACAGGAGACAGTAGAATACCCGGAACTGACGCCAGCCACGAAACAACTGAAAGTGAAATCCGGTCGGAGAAGAAAAGTGAAGCGACCGAACAAAGTGAAGCCACCAGTCGTGACGAAAGTCGCAGAAGAAGAGTTGGGAAGTGCGAAAGGAAATTCCTCCGGAGGTGGAGACAAAAACTTGGCTTTAGAGATTGGATCAGATGATGGGAAGTACGCTTTAATCGACAAATTCTTTGAGGTCAAGCCAACCAAAGCCCCAGGAGTGATTTCTTACGCTCCCAGTGATGATTTTGCAAGTGACAATCAGTACACATTGGGGAACGTGAAGGAAAATGACATTTGGTTGTCTGACGGTCATCTCCTCGTTCTCAAAGGAGGAGATTTGGATGCTTCCCTCAGAGAACATTGGAAGCCTATTGACAACTACCAACGAGGAAAGAGACCTCCACTTAAAATCGCTCTGGACTCGAACAATCCACCTCCTTTCCCTGTGTTTGTGAATGACTCAGGTCCACCGGTTTTCTTGGGACCTCTTCCTCCCTTCGGCCTACCTTACCCACCACCAGGAGCCTTCAATGAGTCATTCGATCCAAGTCGTCTTCCTCCGCCAGGAATGATCCCGTTGTTTCCAAATGGAACAATTCCTCCAGAATACTTTGGTCCTCCACCGTTTCCCATTGGAAACAATTCTAGGCCTTTATTTTTCCCAGGTCCTCCAGGAGGAGGAGGCTACGGCCAAGGAGGATACGGACCTCCAGGAGGAGGATACGGACCAGGAGCAGGAAACTTCAACGGGAGTTTCCCAGGTCCATTCCCTCCATTCAGACCAGGTCCTCCAGGACCTGGAGGATTCAGAGGAAACAACACCTTCCCACCTCCACCCTTCTTTCCTTTCCCTCCAGGAGGAAATCGAAACGGAAGTTTCCCGCCTCACTTCTTGCCACCCCCACCGGGTTTCAACATAAGCGGCGGACCACCTCCAGGCTACCCTCTGCTTCCACCGTTAGTCCTGAATCCTAACGATAATGAAACAGACGATCCTTCCATCTTCCTTCCACCACCGTACGACTTCGACTACCACGATGACAACACCACGTTGGTTCCACCAGGTCCATTCGCTCCAGGACTTGTGGTTCCTCCTCCGAGGGACTTCTACACTGTCTACAACAAAACAGTGAAGCCCACATTCCCACCCTCCACAGGACACTCGGCGTACTTTGGAAAACGACCTCAAAGACCGAATGGGAAGAAACCCAAGTTCCCCATTACCAATCCACCAGACGATAGTGAAGAAGCTAATCAGCCACTTGTGACTACACCGTTTCCCTACCTGACGGAGAATCCGTACAAGAAGAGAAAGCAAAGGCCAGGGAAGACAGGGAAGGAACTGTTTGGGAGTAAGTACGAATCATCGGGTGAGGTTGGGGATAAGACTGTGGGAGCTGGGATCCCAGCTTACCCCATCTCCCCAGTGTCTCAAAGTCCTCTCATTAGTCCTCCTCGTGGAATTCCTCTCTTTCCAACAACTACAATTGGATCGACAACGCCAAAACCTCTGAACCACTATTTGTACGTGCGAGGTCAGTTGAAATCGATAGCGGAATTGAATGCAGAGCGAGAGGTGGAATACGAGTATGCAGCCACACCACGCCCACCTTTTGACGAAAGAGGCTACCCCTCGAGAGTCACCGATGAGAATGAGCCTCCTGTGGTCCTTCAGTATCACAAGTCGAAGACAACCGGCGTTCCGGCCAAGTCGTTTTATTACAATACTCCAAAGTACGATGCTATTTATAACACAGGATCTCCAAAGAAACAGAAGACAACGATCAAGCATAAGAACTACGAGTCTAATGAGAATTTGCATCCAATAGTTCACCCATCCCAACCTCCATTGGTGGGGCAGGAGTCGCCAGTGATTTATATCAACAACAATCAGCATCGAAATCACCTGAGTAATGGCAACAATGAAGGCCAGTCTTTGTACAACAATGCTGTTAATAGCTTCCAGGACAAAATCACTCCAACTTATTACAATCGACCTAATAACAATAATGGTGGTGGTGGTGGTGGTGGTGGACAACCACAACAACAGTCGAGACCCCTTCAGCAACACCAAATAATCGAACTTCAATCACCTAAATCATTCCCTGCTACCAGTCAGCGTCAACCACATTTGTATAATCACGCGAGTCCACCGCAGAATCTTAATTTCCCCACGAACTCGCAGGTATTCAGACCTGCATTTGGTCCAACTGAGGGCAATCAAGGAGCCCAGAGATCGAAAGTATTGTTTCCGGGCGAGGTGAGGCAGAATGGGCCAATCTTTAATTTCCAACCACCCTCTCTTTACCAACAACAACCTAATCGGCCTCAAATCAACGGATACTACTCACCCATTTCCCAATACTACCAACCTCTCGACCAGTCGCAGCCTCCGACGTCCAATAATTTCTACCAAACCCAATCGCATATCGATCCAGACCAGGGTCGGTTCTATGGGAACCAAAATTCTATCAATCGACGACCCCCAACTGAATACATTTTCGCAAAAACCCAGGATCAGCCTTATTTCACAGGGGGACAAGGTCGGTCTGCTGGGAACAACGGCCAACAACAACAACGACAGCCTCTGAGCAGTCCATTTAATTCACAAGTCAATCAATTCATCCCTCAGCAGCAGCAGCAGCAGTCAGTAGGACCCATTCAGCAAAATGTTTATGGCAGCTACAGGTGAGAAAATCCTTCCGTTCGAACGCAATTATCTCGTTTTTTCTCTCTCCTCACTTAATATGCAAACTTTGAGGATATCTTTAATACTGTCCTGTCACCCAGAATTATTTGACTTTACGAGAGAACACCAACTCATACTAAATTATGGCATTTATGATTACGACTTTTCCCAAGGAGTTTCGGAAAACAAATGATGTTTTTTCGCATGCCAAGCCGTGTTGAAGAAAAGTGTGTGTATACACAACGTTAAGGGAGCATAGGAGACAGAGTTAATCTAATATTATGTTTGCTCTATATTGCCTACACGGCCTTCATAGTTGAGAGTGAACCTAATTTCATAATCATACCAAATATCTACAAAGAACCCATTCGTCATTTTATTATTGTCTAACATCGTAAGAAAAAGTAAATCCCTTCTGGCCTCCACATCATTTTATACTAGTTATGACTTTTAAACTTGTTCAGACTGTAAATGGACCATTTTCAAAGAATGTAAGTCTCTTCCAATTAACCTTAGCTCTTAGCTATGCCGTTTTATTTTCAGTGTACGCTTGAGAGTTTGCGTAACAATGTGTTCATGAAAGAGAATGACTCCACCTTACTTTATAGTTCCTTCGACTGAACTAGTCCATTAGTTTCACGATGCTGCAGGTTCAACTAAGGAATTTCGAGGAGTAACTTTGCTGCTGGTGGGTCAGTCATGTTAACATTTTCACATATCGATCATCAGTCAATTCCCCCCTTAGAAACAAAGTGACTTTTGAAGGTACCCTTCACAAATCTGACTCACCTTTTATGAGTAAGACGGTCCTTTTGATTAATCTTGAAGTTCCCTTAATTAAATTAGTCTCAAGACTAACGACAAAAACCCTATAATTAATTAACCTGGAGTGCCTACTATGATATGATGATTTCCTTGTGGCAAATGTGTCGGCATCTCAGTGTCGAAACCTGTTGATTTAATGACTACATCCTGCATCCTATCGGTCTTTTTATATAAGGATGTAACACAATATCGTAATTACCTCTGAAATAACCAGTGGGAATCGTAGAGCTGATATTAATCAAGTATTGCACCTCAGTTTACAGCAATTGAGCGTAACATGCGACATATAAAAGTAGTAACAGCCAACAGCACGTAGTAATCTAATCATCAAACTGACCAAGACGAAAATACCAGTCTTCACAGTTGTGTATCGAAAGTCTGACGAATGTTTAATGACTACTGACAGACAAGGAGACAATTAGAATTAGGGCTCTATTGAGCTAACTCATGTGCAAGTTGATAATAGTGTGTTATAATATGATGTAACTCTACTCACCGTTCCTCCTACAAAACTAGTACGTGTTAGCACGGAGTTAAATAATTTCGTGTAATTCTAAGCTAATCATGAATCAATGCTTGAATACACTCGTAACGAATAGACAATGGTATTTTTTGAAAAATATTACATGCATCAATTGTGCCCATTACAGAGAGCCTGTGCCCCAATATAACACCGAATCGGAAGCAGTCACAACCAGGTCAATTTTCAAAGCTGGTCCGAGCCAAGCTCCCGAATCATCTGACAAGGCTGGAGCTGCAGGAGCTACAGATGGAAAACCTAAGACTGTTTTAACGAACGATGGAAGCTTCTACTCTTTCCAAAGAGGAGGTCCCGGGGGATTTAGCTATAACATTCGTTTGTAAAAATTCAAAATGATATCTAAAACCTGAGCGTAAAATATATAAGGTGCGGAAATCAGAAACAATACCATACAGCTTTAGTTAAGATCTGTGATTTGTGGTTACTACACGGTGTCTTGAACATGGTGTGGATAATTGTGTGATTGTTTTAATTACACGAGATAATCATACTAATAATCCGACATTCCGATCTACGTCGACATTTGAAAAGTGAGAATATATACAGACATTACACATTATCAGCCTGCAGTTTAAGTGACAGTGAAAAAGATCTGTGAAGTGTTAATTCAAGAAAGAAAACGCAAATGGGAAGGAAGTAATGTGATAAAAATAAGTTGATGGTTATCCTGACATGCAAGTGTAGTAGGTACGGAAGGTGGACTTCTACTTGAATCGTTATGTCTGAGTCTCACACGAAGTGTTAAGCTAAAAAACCTCCAACCTTAATGAGTTTATCGCCATAAAGACATTCGAGCTGCAAATGATCACAAAAAATAATTAAGAGACTCTTTACTTTGTTTAACTCGTTTTGTCATAGGAACTTCGCTAAATGTTGTTTTGACCTGAGAAATGTAATTCAGCCTGAGGCAAAGGCTTGGCCTGTCACTAAAGGCTCAGTAGTTGTTCTGTCACGAATCCACGATCATCATTGTTCCGTTAGATACATTTCTACATTATCCTTCAATTTTTCTCTCTCAAGTGATTGCCAAAATTAATTGGTAGGCCAGAGTTGTAGAAATATGAAGAAATGGATTCTCAACGGATATCGCGAGTTAGTGGCACGCCAAATCAAAGAAGTGTTTCATGAATTGTTGGAATGTTGGTGTTGATTTTTTGGGATGGAACTGATCAGATGCCATATGATTAAGAATATTTGATGAAATTGATTTTCAGTTTCTTAGGTGGTTAAGTTTTAATGAGATTTTTCCGTTTTTACCATGTGAATATTTTAAAACCACAAAACCCTTCCTGATGATGGCAAAGTCGTCACAGTTCTTCTAAGATTTAAGAAATGCCAATTATTTTTATTAGCAACAGTTGAATTCGTTGTACAACTTTGCAGCTAAGGACACGTGAAGTAACAATAACATTATTGTATGAAGTGTGCTCAATTACGTGATAAAATTGACAACATGCCTGTGTGTGTACTTCACTGAGAAAGAAACCTTGAAATTGTCTTGACTCTATGTATAAAAATGATCAAAATAGACATCACGTATTCTACAGGGAAAAAGTAATGATATTCACGGTACCCACACCCAAATTGAGACACGGTGGAAGTTTTCCGATTTTACACCTAAGACGTTGCCTAAATACTTAAAACTTGAAAAGAATGTTGTTTATGAATTAATGATGAATGAAGAAGGAGTCAGAGAGAATCGTAATAAAATTCAAAGTCGACATTATTCATCATCTTGTCAGATTATTTCACAAAGCATACTGAACATTATGAAGCAATTGGTTATGGTGGCAGCATGCGTTCTTACTTTTCCCCCTAATCATATCATTACTGAACTATCATAATTGGAGAACAAACAACATAACTGTGTTATTATTGAAGCGAGATTGAAAGATCAAAATTGAATCATTTTGCTCGCCCAGAGACCGACTTACATCTCACTTAAAAAGTGAAAAATGTTCATCAGGCTTGCATTTTCTTTCGACAGCTATATTCCCTGCAGAACAGAGTTAAGTAAACTTGTGCGCGATTAGTTGGATTAAAATGGGTCAGAAAGCAACTTCTGCAAAGTATTATGAGAACAGTTTGCTCTGCAAGTGCACTCGTCGTTGCATTATACTAATAATGTTCCCTTTCTGTGTGGAATCCTCTGGGTATAAGCAAGGCGTGGTACCTCCACCCAACTTCTTTCCATCTTTGTAAAATACTACCTACTAATAGGCAAATACAACAATTACCTTTACATCCCAGTCTGCTTATATTATTGCTCACATGAAATAACCACACTGCCATTCTGTCTCACACTCCGCAGGAACAGGTATTTTTATGATTTACTCGCATTATGCCATTATGTAACACTCTGTGTAACGGCTGCAAACAATACGACGGAAGAAGAAAGACCCACATATTATATAACTTCATCCGTAAGCATAAGTCCCAAGTTCGTTTTTGTTCTCATTCAAACATTAGTGACGACTGTTGAGCGTCTCACTAAAACAATTTGGGAGTAAGTTGCTGCAAAAGATCTTAAATTTCAGTCACTTATCTCACAAATCTAACAATGATTTACTTACATATTCGCAGTCTCATGTGCAGACGGCGAGCATTCGACAACCTCCCAAAAAAGTTTGTCAGGAATTAAATCATACACTTCAAACACTTTAATATGCTGCTACCTTGTTCCGCTTGCATCATTTGGAATTTGCTACTCTTTTGCTTAATCTATTTAGCATAAGTTGACTGTTGTTATAAACAGTAGAAGACGCATAAACTGTTGTTGGACAGTACGAATCGCGTTCTAATTTCTAATAAATATGCTGGTAGATTGGAAATATATTTTGATTCTTAAATAAAAATTTGCATTGTCATTGGTACAATGGTACCTTACGCATCAACGCATCACTAAAAAGGAATCACACTTTGTCCCATTGAGTTTGTCTAAATCAGCTTGTCAATTAGAAATCATTCAAGCATACTTAACGTAACGTGATAATATATTCACAACATTAACCATCACCGCATTACCCTTTCCATAGGCTTGCAAATATACATGTGCATTTGCCTTGTCATTTCGGATTAACTTCGGCATGAAAATGTGTTTCTTAAAACTTGCGTCTAAACAGGTAGGAATTGATAAATCATTCATAGATCAAGTGCACACAGTTACACTCGAATTTGTGTTCCATTTTTATACGACTGAAGCAGAGAATTTCTTGGGCTGTTGGATCTGAACTGAAACATTGCGTCGAACTAGTCATCAACATTTCTTAATGTCAAAACTGACTTAAAATTCACAAGTTACTCGTTGGATTAGTCAAGTCACAGATGGCTATTGTGCGAATGTTAAAGATTACTCAGTTTTCCCAGAGTCGGTAAAAAACAAAATTGTGCCTTTTCATTCATTACGTAGAAACGCTTCCCCCTTGTGCGATAGGTAACTGAGTGAGAATGAGATTATGAGATCTAATTCATTTGAATTACAAAGAGAGATATCGCCACTCAGCTTCTGCCTGCATGTACTACATATAGTCACTTTTCTTTCCTCCTTCATTCATTCATTGGTTTATTATGTCACCATCCGACAATTTTCATAACATCTCAAGACATAAATATGACTAATTATTCAACCTTTGTGATTATGATACTTATCGTGGATGTCTTAGTAGTTTCTTAATTGTAGTATTAAGAGAGATTACCCAAATTATAACGTGGCATCATGAGATCTTTGTTTTATTAAACTGTGTACCAGTTGCTTCTCATCCTTCCTTCACTTCAAACTGAGTTTTTGTTGCATAGGTTTATTTTTTTACCAACTCGTAAGAGAGTATAAAATTTATAGGTAGGTTGGAAAGGATTTCCTGCTGTCAAACACCAACCTCCTATGCTCTCTGTTTCCACACTAAACATAACTTTGATACCTGACGACCTAACAGCTCTATTTAGGAAATCGACCATTAAATTTGTTGCGAATGAAAGACGTTTTCTAATTGCTAATGACTCCGGAATCTGTATACACTTAAATATTTTAAGTAAAGAAACCATTTCACGCGGTGGAATGAATTTTTGTTCATTAACTACTTTTGAAGGAAACTATTTCAACGGTGTACCAACGCCGTTTGCCTGTCACGAATTATTCATCGTAAGTGGATTTTGTCACCTTTAAGTACACAGCCCGTTAAATGCTTCAAACTTTAAATGACGCGTTAAATTTCCTAACGAAGGTAATGCTGCTGCTACTACCCTTATAGTTTGCACAGAATACTAACGCAGGTGTGATAAATGTAGAAATAGTGATGCGTCTAAAAATTTGCAATTTTTCATACTGCATGTATGTGCTATTTTGCAAGGTAAATCCTTTTTCATTTTTAACAACCCGTTTAAGTTAGCTTAAGTCAATAATACTATAATTACTTTTAGTATCATAATCTTAAAGAGAGTATAATTTACAAAGTAACAAAACTGCAAGGATTATTGCAGAATAATAATAAGCCCAGTTCCCAAGTTAATGATATCCAATTACAATGGAAAGTTCTAAATCGATACCTCCCCAATGCATGCAAAAAACAGCTTAGAATGCGACTCAAAACTTGAGAAAATCGAAGCAATTACACACATTCTGCAAAGGGTAAATGATCGCTGGTACATAGTTTGTAATTTATGCGAAACAAAAACTAGCTGAGGAAGCAAAAGCGTGTGAAATTGTCAAGTTTCCTTACCTGGATTAATTTGCTCAGATGTAGACTGACTCTGTAATGGGTGGTCGTACAAGTGAATATACACCTCAATAGCACACCTACAGAAACAATTAAAAATCGATACTGTGATTAGCAAGGTATGGGATTCTTCATTGTCTTTACATAACAACTAATTAAAGGTAAATACGACCTTCCGTTTTTAACTAATAATAACCATTAGATGAATAAAAGAAAACTAAGGTTGCATCCTGAGAACTACACGATGCGTTTGGAATGTTGTATCAAATTAGCATGTTAATGAATAGCAAACCCTCATTAAAACTGTTAGGTACTTTGATAGAAGAAGAAGTATTTTGTATGAAGTCAGTAACATCCGTTGTCAGTCCAATGGCTGAGACTTACTTGATACCTGATACATGAATACCTCATGCAAAGAAAACATCTTACTTACCTCGCGGCTTTGAAGTAGAAAGAATGTGATCTGAGTCCATCCTCTAATCTAAGGAGATCCATGTAGGACCTCAAAGTCATTTTTCGCAAGCAGTAGCTGTGAAAGTCATATTGATCATCGGTAATTTCGGTGAAATGCTGCAAAAATTGTAATTACAGGATTAGATGAAACCTATACAATGTCTTTGAATCCGTTGATTCAAGATTGTTTGATCAGGCAAAAGTCTCATTCAGAAAATGTACTCAGAAGGATCTATTGGATATTATGCATACATCATTTCGAACATATTATCTTTGTATAAATATAAATATCACACACCCTGTCAACTTCATGGCATTTCTTCAGTGCATCTCCTAGTTGACCAGTCCTTTGATATGCAAGAGCACATTCAGTCTGGAACCACATACACTGCATTTCGTTGAGGTTCTCCATTGGCCCAGCCCCCTCCTAGATACAGCAAATACATTATTAGTCACATTGAATTGTAACTGGCAAACGTCAAAATACTTCATCGACCATTACCCTTGTGAACTTCGCACAAACTGATGAAGCAGCTTCAACCTTGTTTGCTCTAAGAAGATACTTGGCACTTTTTGAGTTGATGTATCGATCAGCCGTGTCCAGTTCCCGAGCTTCATCCATCCATTCAGCAGCAGTGGACCACTCGCTTAGATGTTTATAAATTTTTGCTTTGCACATAAATAGTTCGATCAATGTGGGAGTGTGATCAATAGCTTTCTCAATCCACATCAAGGCTACGTCACATTTCTTGAGAAAGTCGTAGTGTCGGGCAAGGAAGTAATACGTCCAAAGTAATGCTGATGCTGGTGCAAGTTCTTTATCGTCTATGGACATGTTCAACACAGAAATTAGGAATGTAAAACATAATGATAAGGATTATCTCATCATCAACCAAACTTTGCTAAGTGCTTACCTTCGAAAAACTTCTGGTTCTTCTCCAGGGATAAAGCCATATTTTCGACTAGCTTTTCAATAGCTGTAGCCTTTGCTGGATCTTTATACAGCGATTTCAGATCGGTGAACACTGAAGGGGTGCCCTTTTCAAAATGGTTAACTAAGAAAGGCCTCAGGTAAGTCAACAATTCTTTGCCCGTTGTGACACTCAAAATAAGTCTTTTGGGCATGTAAGCTCTCGGATATTGTTCGCTGATTTCCTCATACATTTTGACCATTTTAGATGGGTTTTTCTCGATCTGCAAGGCCCGAGCAAGGCCATGATAATATGCTTCGTTTTCTTGATTCATCCGAATAAGCTTTCGGAAATATGACTCAGCTTGAGCAAACTCCCCAAGATTATGGTGTAACCGGGCTAAAATTAATTACAACTTTTAGAGTCTTCCTAATTCTGCTGAGTGGTGAGTTTAGAGTAGTTTCATACCTGTGTTTTCATAAAAGGTGAACTTATCGTAAATTTCAACCTCATGGTCCAAGAGGAAATTTTTAGCAGCTATGAGATCAGCACTTTCTTCCAAAATAGTACTCTGGTACAAAAGCAGTTCACTTTTTTCGAAGTCGTATCCTTTTGGCTCCTAAAAGCACATCAAGTTATAAAACATTGCCATCGAGTAATTAAATAATTGAGTTAAGCTATCATTTTAGCACTGCTTACATTTAAAGTTTTGCTAAACGACTCTAAAATTTTAAATGCCATCTCATAGTCTTTTAAAAGATGGTAAGACATAGCCAACCCGATCCACGATGCTCTTTGACCTGGCTTAAGTTGAAAAAGCTGGTTGCGAGTATCCTGTAAACAACCAAACACAAACAGTGATTAGATTTATATGATGTCGCAATGTCACGTCCTACATGAGGAGAACATGGGTAAAGGTAGAGGCAACAGTCACTTCGACACACTCTACATATATAACCAAAGCTACTAAAAGAGGACTCTCTAACTTACCCTGTAGCCAACGAGATCCCGTATGTGAATCTGTACTATAGACAATTCTCGCAATATCTGGACATTACTTGGATCCCACTTTAGTGCATTTCTGTAACACTTTATTGCTTCGTCATACTTGCGTTCAGATCTCTGCAAAAATTGAATAAATGTATAATCCAAACCTTATCTTAATCACCTTCACAGCTCTTTAATTCACCCACCTGTAGAAGTCCGAATACGTGCCAACATGTATGTGACTTAAGGTCGTTTCTCAACCCTCTTCTTACGTAATCGTACGCCTCGTCTCTTCTTCCCAGAGCATTCAGGATAAGCCCCTTCATCGCTAAGGTCTCTACATACCAAAAACGAAACAATCAGTCATCAGCTTCGGCATTCCAACGAAAGTAGGCATTCATCAGCGTCCTCACTCATTTGTTTACACAATTTAATTATAAACTAAGCCCTAAGTCAAAACCAAATTAAACAAAGTCGCTGCTCTTGCTTGTTTACTCACCTGCATGTTCCGAGTACAGTGGGTTTCCAAGAATTTGCTTGGCAAACTTCAGCCCATTCTTGTATAACTTGTGTTCGTAGCATTTCTGCAATAAAAATAGTGAGATTAAGTCGCAATCCAATTGATGCACAAGGAAAACTGGTTAATCTTCCCAAGTGTAACTCACTAAAATCCTTTTGAAGAGCGCGTTTTCCTTGGGTGGGAGCGACCTGTTAGTAGGAGCTGACGGGTTCGCCGACATCGCCTCCTCCTACAATTTTTGTGTGTTTGGACCCCTCACGGCTTCTCGGGTCAATTCAGGGGCGTTAGAGGACACAACAAGTCGGCTTCCAGTGACTCAGTGACCTCCAAAATTCACACTGAGTACTTTTAGGGTAAAATTGCTTAAACCTCGTGGACAATCCACTTACTCAATATGGCTGGTAGAGGCGCAAGCGTGAGTACCGAACGCTTAAAACTCCCTCCCCCCCGGGGGTTTCCTTCCCCTATGGTCGGGGCAATCTGAGGCCCTCCAGGGTTTTTTCTCTTCCAGCGTCCTCC
>JAQGAC010000820.1:0-18622 GCA_034696585.1 Isotomurus maculatus
TCGTAGGGTTGTGCTGAAGAGTCTTACAACTGTTTGACTGCAGCGCTGAATTGAGCCTGTGTACAAGGTACAAACTACCATTCAGTCTTTCTTGTGGGCTTAAACTGATGGATAGAATTTTGTATATTTAGATTGTTGCCAATCTGAGCTATCCTGGCTCCAGAAAGTTTGCATTCTAAGTGTTTAAAATAATATTAATTTATTGGTTAAATGGCAGTTATAACGGGAGTTAAATTCTCGAAGGGTTGTGCTGAAGAGTCGTACAACAGTTTGACTGCATGGATGATTTGAGCCTGTGTGTAAGATACAAACTACCCTTCAAAATATTTTTTGGGCTTGGACTGAGATAGAATATTTTATAGTTGGATATTCTCCAAACTAAGGACTATTGATTCCAGAAAGTTTGCATTCTAAGTGTTTAAAATAATATTAATTTATTAGTTAAATGGCAGCAATAACAGGAGTTAAGTTCTCGTAGGGTTGTGCTGAAGAGTCTTACAACTGTTTGACTGCAGCGCTGAATTGAGCCTGTGTACAAGGTACAAACTATCATTCAGTCTTTCTTGTGGGCTTAAACTGATGGATAGAATGTTGTATATTTGGATTGTCGCCAAACTGAGGTATTTTGGTTCCAGAAAGTTTGCATTCTAAGTGTTTTGATAAATTTTAATTTATTGGTCAAATGGCAGCAATCACGGGAGTTAAGTTCTCGATGGGTTGTGCTGAAGAGTCTTACAATAGTTTGACTGCAGCGCTGATTATTAAGTTTGTGTAAGGTACACACTACCCTTCAGTTTATTTTCGGGGCTTGGAATGATGGATAGAATATTGTATAGTTGGATATTCTCCAAACTAAAGCCTTTTGATTCCAGAAAGTTGGCATTCTAAATGTTTAAAATAATATCCATTTGTTGGTTAATGTGCAGCAATAACGGGAGTTAATTTCTCTTGTTGTCGTGCAGAAGAGTCTTACAACAGTTTGACTGCAGGGCTGATTTGAAAGTGTTTGTATGCTACAAATTACCTTTCAGTCTTTCTTGAGGGCTTTAACTGATGCATAGAATTTTGTATATTTGGATTGTCGCCAATCTGAGGTATCCCGGTTCCAGAAAGTTTGCATTCTAAGTGTTTAAAATAATATTAGTTTATTTGTTAAATGGCAGCAATAACGAGAGTTAAATTACCTGGCAGCATAGACCGAACAAGGACCAAGCGTATTGAATCTCATATATTTTAATTCAATTTAATTTTATGGGCCAGATCCTTGATTCATATCTAAATGATACGTGTGAGGTATTGGATCGAGTCTTGAAAATTGACGGCTGTCCATAAACCTCGTGGTCTAGAAGACGGGGTGGGGGTGACTCAAATGTCACGAATTTCCACGTGAAGGGTGAGTGGGTGTCATGCTCACCATTTCGTGGTTTCATAATGCAAATTTTCTAAAAATATTCCTGAAAAGTGACCCTATTTTCGCTAAATAATTTCATTAATTCCGGTAATTTCTAGTTAAGATTCGTGGTTTCGTACACCCTAGTAGATTTTAAATCATGTTAAATATAGTAAAAGAAAAATTTGTGTGTGAAATTAAGTGGAATTATTTTTCTCGTTCACGTGGCGGCATGGGTTAGTGGTAGTAGAAATGTCACCAGAAACCATGACAAGAGGGTTGGGGGTTAAAAAGGGAGGATCTATAGACCACGAGGTTTATTAAACACCCCTTGCTGCAAGAATCCATAGAACACCTAGATCCGCAATTTATCGTCGAAAGTATACAGTGATACCATCTTCGTCATAAACTCATTAGTCAGCTAATCCTCTAATTACATTGTCCATTTCAGGAGGAGGAGAGTGGAGCTAAGTTGAAGGTGATGGACTGGGTCACACGCGGTCTTAAATGGAGTGACGCCTTCACTCCTGATTCCCTGGAGGGACTCCCATTTCACCTCCGTTACTATGATAAGCTGATTCCCAGTCACCTCACAAACCTCCTCCAGCAGAACAAGGACTGACTGTAGCATGACCTGATGGCTGTCCTTCGTTCGCTCATCGTCCTCTCCTCTCCCCGTTTCCATGACAACGAGGACTCCCCTTTATTCTCCACCCTCACCGCCTTCCTTCGGCAGAACCTCAACGAAATTACTCTGGAGTTTCAGTCGGTGTTTGGAGTGTTTCTTGGAGCCACACGGGAGCAGATTGCTGCTGCTACTTCTTCTTTTCTTCACCTGGTGGGGGACGTGTCAGTGGGAGGAGTCGCCCTAAGCCTCCTCACAACTCAACAACCAGTTACAAAAGTGAAAGACACGTTAAAGATAATTGTGGATGACGTTATTCAGTTGACGCCCTGCTGCGACCTTGACTCGATCCTCCAGCAACTCTGTCGAATGATGGAGGAGCAAGATGAGTTGGAGCTACTGAAGGAGGTCCTCACGAGTGGAGACGTCCTCGGGTGGTGGTGGGAGCGGTTCTCGAAATATCGGACGGAAGAAAAGGAACAAGTCAACTTGTGCGGGGTAAGGAACTTTCTCTCCTTTTACTTCTCCGTCTTCGGACTCAACTGCGACTGGATGAAGATGTGGAAGGGAGAGGAAGTGGAGGCTGATGTATGGACTCTTATGATGAGACTGCTCATGGAGATCTCAGAAGCCATTCGTGGAAACCCCCAGTGGATCCACCTCCTCCCCCAATTTCAAGGGAACCTGAGAGAACGTCTCCGATACATTGACTTCGAATGTGTGGGTGACATTGCGTTTTACTTCTCCTACGAGACGGAGGGGCAGTGGAAGGCCCTTTTCACCCTCATCGCCGGAGAAACCCTCCTCCCTGAAATTCCCAAGAACTACCGTGCCATTTCCCACGCTGTTGTCGCCACACCCCTCATCCGCACCCTCATCAGACTGTACGGGGTGGAGTGGACCAAATCCAGAATCACAGCAGAAGAATGGCACACCATCCCTTCGAATGTGGAATACAGGAATAAATATAATAATGGAATTTATATGACTGCCTCAACTGTTGGTTCGCTTGGCTCGCTGCTCCACTCTGCTATCCAACTGGGGGAACTGGAGGGGGTCAAGCGACGCGCGTGGCCTGGACTCCTTTCCTGGAGGAACGGAGAGGGAATGACGGCACTTCAGTTGGCCACGGAGGAGTACGACGAACATCACTCAATCGGAATTTACCTCGAACACCTGAAATTACAATAAGCAAACTGAGCAACACGCAGAGGTTAGTAATGAATTACACTCTCCACAATTGTGTCCCACCACCACACAAATTGAATAAATACGAAATTCGAATTCTGACGTATTTGGGAGGAGGAGAGGTGGGGTGTTTTACGCGCAATTCCAGTGGGTCCGCGCGGTACTTTGAGTGGACCCTGAAGGTCCCAATATCATTTTGACACGGAACTGACTCCAGTTCCTTATTCTGCACTGCCAGACGAGTCAATTGGTATATATCACACCTCTCCACTCTCCTGGCAGCAGGTACTCAGGTAAGGCATTCCTTGTAAGAGGAAATGGATGTGCTCGTAAACTCATGTTCATTTGCATGGTTCTTTTTTAGCAGTTCAGTCTGCAAATCTGCAACTACCAATATCGCGACAGAAGTGTTATTTCACACAAAAATTAGCTGTCCAGCTGAATTAATAACATCAATTCGAAAATTCTTTAAGTATTGATTCCTTGTACTAGACAGATATTAAACTGTAAGGAGTACTAAAAGGCTGTTGTAATTGCAATAAAAATACTTGGAGCCTAATATACTCGTACAATTGTTTGGCGTGTTGGATAATGCGTGTAATTGCTTCCATTAGCCCAGGACTCGGATCCTCATGGATAGGTTGGGCTGATGACCGCCTACATTTCATTTTTTATTTATTGGAATCAGGTGGTGAATAACGAATTTGACCCAATGAATCAGGCCAAGTATTTGCTTGGTATTTTCTTTCGAAAATAAAAACAAATACGAATTCAAAGGTCTAAAGCCTGAGGACCCAAAACAAGACAAACAGATTTGTAAACATATGATATTATTTCAGTTTCCCCATATATTCCCAACATTAAAGCAAGTATATGATGTATTTTAGGGGAGTGCAAAATATATTTGCTCAGAAAGGCCGCTCTGGATGAAGTTCAATTCTAGTCATGGTTTCAAACAAGTTAGTCTCTTCATCTCCAATCTTTCTAAACTCTTTTAGTTTAACAGAAAATGCAACTTACCCAGGGAATGTTGTAAAAAGAAACGTTCGACCTTCTTCTCCTCTGTCCAACTCTCCGAGAGTTTGCATCTCCGTTGGAGTCAAATGAAAATCAAAAACCTGTTTGTGCAGTTAAGAACATAATTTTGTTCTGCTATAACCTCGTTATCTCTCAGAATGTTTAAAAAGTCTATTTACTTCAAAGTTTTCCTTCAGCCTGTCTGGGTTAGTGCTTTTCGGGATGACCACGAGATTCAGCTGAATCAGAAATCGCAGTAAGATCTGCGCTGGTGATTTTTTGTGTTTCGCAGCAATTTCTTTCACTGCAGGTTCCTCTAGAGGACTTCGATCCTCAAACTTCCTAATGTGGATCACCAAGCAGTAGTATGAAAAAATTGCATTCAAAGAAATTGTTTCTGAATTGTAGCAAAGCCTTTCTTACGATCCACGAGACGCAAAGAAAGCCGCCCTCCCTAATGACCCAACCGGAGCGTATGCACACACCACAATATTATTCTTGGCACAAATGGCTCGAATTTTCCTCTGTTGGAAGAAGATGTGGCATTCGATCTGTAATTAGGGGTTTGAAATAAATTAAGATGAAGAATTAAGATGATGAATAATTGAGAATTAAGATATCTCTGTTTTGCCTGATATTTGGCCTGATACCTATCTAATGTGTACCTGTATATTTGCGACAGGAATACGAGCTATGTTTACAATTCTTTCTAGCTGGGAGACACTGAAGTTTGATACTCCCAACGACTTCAACCTCCCGGCATCCACTTCAGTTTCCAATGCCTTCCAAATAGCTACGTGGTCGGTTGCCATGTCAAGTAGGATTTTCCCATCGGTACCTCGTGGCCACAACTCTGTGTCGTTGACGTATTGTAGCCCAATAGGCGAGTGAATCAGATACAAGTCGACATAAGTTAGCTGCAGAGCTTTCAATTGCAGATTCAAGAAATATGGCACTTTATCTGCGGTCATTCCTTAAAACACAAAAACCATATGTTGCATTATTTTGAATCATGTATGAAGTAGATTGTACACTTCTTTTACCCCTCACCTATTAGTGGAAGCTGAAATAGTAAAAGAAATATTTTCCGAATCAAAATATTTTGAAGTTTATGTGTGTTCTTGCTTCACAATTAATTCAATACTCACCTTAGTTACAATGAAGAGTTCCTCCCTCTTCAATCTTCCACTGTCAATCCATCGTTTTAAAACTCTTCCAATTATCTTTTCGTTAGTGTACAAATAGGCAGTATCGATATGTCTGTAGCCAGAAGTCAAAGCTACGTCCAACGCGTTTTCTTATTCCTCATCGTTGCTGGCCTGCCATGTACCTTAATTTAACACAGAACTTTAGATTTTTAAAAAGTTTATGAACAGTAAACTTGTTAAAAGACAGGCCTCCTCGTACATCATAATAAAGGCGATGAGAATTGTATTACCTAAGCCAACGATAGGCATTTTCATGCCATTTACCAGAGGAGCCGCAGTTTCCATTCTTGTAGCTGCAAGGACAAATGAGTTCAGGCGATTGATACTGATTTTGTGGATGCTCGTTTGCAAGTGAAGTCTGGTTAGACATATTACATATTTCAGTGTTTTTTATCTTATCTGGTTTTGTGATATGATCAGTTGTGCAATGTCCAATCAAATAGTGTTAGTGAGAACGCAGAAGACAGGCAGACTGACCACCGGATTTTTTGTTAAATGAACTTGTGGCAGTGAATATGGCCTTGGGGATTTTCTTATTGAATGATGACTAGGTAGGTTCGTGTAAAGACAGGGCTTAAGTGTTGTCATTTTTACCGATTACCTCACTGGACATGCGAGTCTAGCAGATGCACTTTCCCATTGAGTTTGGTAATGCCCAATGCTTTAAAAGTGCTGATTGTAGTAGTGCATGCTCTCAGCATACGTTGGGGTAGTTGGGTTTTAATTTCAGTCTCATGGCATTGGCTTCTATTATATTCATGTTCACGCTGGCTCCACTAAATATTCTAACTTATAATGATCTAAACTATTGCTGGCATGTTGATTGTAATTGCTGCAAAATTTATGGATTAACAATGAATTATTATGTGGCTCAGAATGGTGGCCTTTCGCTGAATAAACTGCAAGCAAAGCTAATCCAGCCGATGTTGCGACACTAATAGCATTAAATCTGTGGTCCTTCGACTGGTTGAAGTTCCAGAAAAAGATGAGTGGGAGATGCTCCTCCCTTTCATCAGGCGAGAAACCCTATTCTTCCCTGGGATAGCCAAGAAATGCCGTGGAATTTGGCCCGATGTGGTAGCCGCACCCTTCCTCCGCGCCCTCATCAAACGGTATGGGGTGGAGTGGACAAAGTCGAGGCTCACAGGGAAGGCAAGGAACTACATCTTTTCGAGTGTGGAATACAAAAATTACAGTGATAATGAGATGAGGTTGACGGTCTTAACTGTTTCCACAGTTGGCTCGGTGCTCCAGCCTCCAATTACATTGTGTGAGTTGCAGGAGGTAAAGCGGCACGTTTCACCTGAACTCCTTTCCTGGAGGAACTGAGAGGGAAAGAATGCGCTGCAGTTAGCGATGGAGGAATACGGAGGACCACACCCAATCAAATTTCACCTCAAATACCTCAATTATAAACATTAAACAAGCTAAAATTGAATAAAAAATTTGTAATTGACACAAACTTTACCTTAGGTGAGGCAAAAATCCAAAATCCTCCTTTACAACTAAAAATGCATTCACCTCCAAGTCGAAAATGATCGGAAAATCAGTGCTCGAAAATATCCGACCGATTTTGATGAACTCTTTTGCAAATAGGAATTATGACAAAAATCAAGGTCCGCTTTATTTTTTTGGCATATTTGTCCTTCCTTAGCAACGAAAATTCAAAATAAAATTTTATTTTTGTTGTTGCTAAGGGGCTGATTAAACTGGTTCTCTCTTAAATTCAAGGAAAGTTGTTGCTAATATTTTGACACGTTTTAGAACTCACGTGATTCGTTGCTAGGCAAAAACTACTCAAACTCGGTCTCACTTCCTCCCACGTGTCAGAACTTACCACAGTTTATTCAATTGATGCACACACTTCCTACACCAGAGATACGGAAGTGCCAATGAGAATTTATGTGGTTACTTATTCACTTTTATTAAAGTATTTTAAAAGTAACTTTAAAAGTAGAATAACTCACTATTTATCTCTACTGGATTATGGTGACATACGTGAACAGAACATTCCAGTTGCGTGCATAAACAATCTGACAGGAAAAAATGTTTTCTTCCAGCACAACCAATTGTAATTACAAGGGTTTACTGCTTTACGTACAAAGAATAGTTTTAACCATTTGTTGATTAAGTGGCTTGTCGTCTACAGTGTGGAATGTTCCACTTGGTTTTTTTATTCCACACATACAACGAAACCTGGTATGTCTAACAATCAGCTTATTCCACGAATAGGACATGTCCATTGAAAATTTTGTCTCGCAAGCAAGCGGATGTTTATTGTGAAGAAACAAATCTTGGTTAGGCAACCCAACTGTTTCGTAGTGTGTCCTTATCTCATTCCAAGTTACATTTAGTGTGGATCGAGATCAAAACCGTCATCTGCGTTTAAGTTATGCATAGGCTTCCACTGTAAGTAAAGAATTAACAGTGAATTCGACTGGCCTACTAAAAATCTTTGACCTCACCATCCAAGAATAATTTTTGGTGGATTACGAGTCATGACCCTAAATATCCTATTCACTCACCCTGTCAGAAAAGAATAAAGATTAGATTGCACAAAGTAGGTAAACCTTTCTCACATATTAAATTGTCTTCACGGCTCAAAGTTTTTGAATACATTTGATTGAATAATGAAACATTTTCACATCCAGGGGTATCTTTTTATCATCACTATCTATTAAAACATAAACACCTTCAACGTTTAGTGCTAACATATTCTCAATATTTTGAATTTGGTAGTATAATGTAGCTTGTACTGTTCAGAGTGATGACAAATTAGGTGTTTTTGTAAACTTTTCTACGACCCAACAATCAATATTATCTCAAGCTTTCAATTTATTAACTATGCACATTTTGAAATGTAAATGTTGTTGATATGTTATTTGCGTTACACTTTATCTAGCCATAGACGGCTAGAGCAAAAGAAGCAGAGCTCTCGGTATTAAATGAAGCTACCATTAGAGGCGTTTGTTTTTCTACGAAATGTGAGTCGCCAATCATTACCTTCAGATGTGAAAGTGAATGAATGCAGCGATTTGCATAGCCGTCTCTACGATTAACGCAACCTTTGAGCTTCGCTGCCACTTTCGTTGACAAAGAATGTACCACTGAGGCCAAACGCGTTAATACATGCACAACTGCGTAGTTCATAATTAAAATCAACGCCAGAAATACACTTTCTTTACCAGAGTTTGATGAGTACAATGTTATCAGAGAAACACAAAATGCGATGTTGACAGCACAGGGTATCGCAATACCAGCCAACATGCAGTACTTTCGATAACACAGGTTGAAGTAAGTTGTCATAATCTGCAATTATTTAAACATACGCAACACCTGCATTTTTTCATTTCTCTTTTCTAACTTTTTAAGTAACATCATTAAACTCAAAGTCGTTGAATTAATCTGTAAGAATACCTCATTGTGGTTTATTAAACCCCTAAGAAGAACTAGGAAGAAACTGGGACTAATATTGACACCACTTAATATTCTTACCATCCGAATTAACACACGTTCTTCCAATCCCACAGCTGCAATATTTATGGGAAATAATTCAAGCATTAAGTAGCTAAGGAATGGTGACTTTGCCTGTGTAAAAACTGCCATAATGAATATTCCAATAGGAATAACCGCAAAGGTAGACATCACCATTCTCAGATACAAAGATGTCTAGCCAAATTTTTTCATTCCTGAGATTCATCAATCAATGTCAGAGCGCACATTAACAATTTCAATTTGTTGGAACTTTGAATTGCATAACAATGAGGAAAGAAGATAAATTATAGCAAAATGTACCTTTATCAGCGTTCAGTTCCCATTTTATTCTGGCATTCAGGAATGTCGGAATGTTTGAAGCTGAATATCCGAGAGTGTTGGGCAATGTAATTATGTACATTACCGAGTACAATGCTGCCACTCCAAACGAGAAGAATAGGGACTGTGTCCTATCTTTCTTATACATTGCGGCAAAATGTGAAGCCCAAATCATAAAGACTTGCAATCCAAGATACTTTGAGATTAAGTTGAAGTACAATTTGTATCTTGCAGACCTAATGAGGCTTACTTTTGTATCCTTCGAGATAACCTCGTAAGGTGAACAATAGAACTTCACGGATACAGTTGTTTGCAACGAAAATTCTTTCCAATGAAGTGTCAACATTTTGGCTTGAATGTCCTCTCCTATTTTTGGACTCAGGATGGCATCTCAGAAACAGCAACTATGGATAGAAAGGATTAAACATGCTGTTTTTTAATTTATCTTAAAAATTGAATGTTAAAATCTTCTATTGATTCACAATAAAATCGATTCAGTGTTCCCATTTAATGCCATAACAAAATTAGGACCTAAATATTGCTTATCTATTTAGCATTTAGTGACCATGAGATTATTTCTCTCACCTTTCAAACTTTTGTTTTGAGACAAACTGCAAATAAAGTCGGAGACATACATAAAAGCTTTAAGCCTGATAGTTTTCCGGAAAACAGTCTATCTAGTTAGTTAAACGGATTACATACTAAAATTTCTTATTTAATTGACATTTAGTCAAGTTCATAGCTATCAATAGGGACAACAAAAGAACAAATAAATACGTTGTATGTAGACTAGTGCAAATTGTGGCGGTTAGGGTGTTTCAAAGTTTATCAACTTATAGACATGCAGTTGTAGGGTGGCTGCACTGCTTATTATAAGTGACTCTTGGGTTATAAATTTTAAGTGCAGCCGACACCAAAACAAAATAAGCACTGGCATGATGTTCAGTTGGGTGCTTTTTGTTTCCTAAATGTGGTATCATCAATGTCGTTATCGGTCACCTTCCCAAAACACGACCCTTCAGTGACTGTTTCTCAAATCTGTATTTCAGAACAAGGAAGGAGATAATCGTGCAATTAATTGTCTTGTATAACAGACGAGATAGTGATAGTGGTTATGAATCCTAGGTTTAAAAACTCGACGTGTCAACCAACAAAAGACGTTTAATTGATTTCTTGGACAAGGAAATCCTAACTGAAGTGTACTATTGATAATAAGCTGTAGGAATGTTAATAAGCAGGTACTGCCACTGTAATGATACTTTCACTTTGGCACCGCGGATTTGATAAACAGGAACACAAACGGAACAGAGACAGTTGTGTCAATAGCTGCGGTAAATCCCTTCAAAAACTACATCAAATTTATTCGCAAATTATTAACAATTTTACGTTGATTGTCAATAACAAAGTTTTTAATGCATACTTCCGGATAATAATAATAAAGTAGACTACCCAGACACCAAATTACCCTTAAAAGGTTGCAGTTATACATTGATTGACAGACAAACATTCAATACAGCCGCCCCTTGTTTGAGCTTATGGGCTTATATACCTCAAAGCTTTCGATATTATTCGGTTTAGGACTTATGGTTAGAATTATCAAGTATTTTATATTTCGGAATTAATTCAATGCTAAAAATAATGTAAAGAACAAAACGACCGTAATCGACCTGCTATTCATTCGTTGATTGCCGGAGTCTTTCACTATGAAAGTAGTCAGAAAGATCAGTCACTACGATATGCGATACTTATCCGTCGTGGATAGGTAGACACAAACGATCAACAGAATCATGAGGTAGATAGAAATTGTAGACTTGTGCATTTTGATACGAAGATAAACACAAAACCACCAAATATTACGATGAAAACTTCCAGTCGTGTGCATAAAGGTTCATCAGTAAAGCAAACATAATTATGATAATGATACTAACAATTTTATAATCAAGCAGTTTTAATATATACTTCCTAAAAAAGAAAATTAAGGGTTGCAGATTTACCTTAATCACACTAGTCATGATGCCAGAGATGTTGAATCTGTGCAGGTGAGGGATAAATGTCAAAAGTAGGTGTGGTGGGAGTTTGGCGGCAAAGGTCCAAATTCATGGCAGCTAATTTCACAGGAACCTTTCGCAGGTACTAAAGTTACCCATCCCGTATACGAACAGTTATGGAATATTGGGAGTTTGTAGGATTGTACAATTTGCTTTTCAAAGCTGATGAGGAATTTGCTGCTTGGGTGGATATTTTGACTGATGAATAGTGAAAAGTACTTTCCAGCAGATTACTTGTTGAATTTTGTACTCGTCTGGCTTTGGTTTTTGAATAATTTTGGTTGATTACTGGGATTAGAATTATCTAGTTACTTGCATAGTGAACAGTTAAAGCAAGTGAAGCGGAGTTCTCAGTACTGAAAGAAGCAATTGCTAGTGGCGTTAGTTTTTCTACGAAATTTGAGTTGCCAATCATGATCTTCAGAGGCATAAGAGAATGAATGCAGTGACTTGCATAGCCGCCTCTGCGATTAACGCAACCTTTGAGGTTCGCTTTTAATTTTGACGACACAGTATGGACAGCTGAGGCCAAGCGCGTACAGACATGTAGAGTAGAGTAACTTATAATTATCAACAAAGCCAAAACTAAGCTTTCTTTACCAGAGTGTGAAGAGTACAAAGTTACGAATGAAACAATAATCGCAATATTTACCGCGCAGGATACGACAATACCAGTCAAGATACAGTAGTTTCGGTAACACAAATTGAAGTATGTTGTCAAAATCTGCAGTCCCTTGTATGAACGCAACACCTGCATTACTCCATTTCTCTTTCGTAACCTTTTCAGCAACGTCTTTAAATTTGAAGTCGTCGAAATAATCTGTAGGAACGTCTCGTTGTGATGAAGTAAAGCTCGAAGTAAAGCAAATACAAAACTGATGCTCATACTGACTCCACTAAATATTCTAACGATCCAAACTAATACTGACTTGTCCATTGTCACTGCCTCAGTGTTTATGGATAAAACATGAAGTATTAAGTAGTTCAGAAATGGTGGTCTGTTTCCTGAATAAACTGCCAGAAAAAATAATCCAGCAGGCAGACCTGCGAAGTTACAAATAACCATCCTGAGATACAACGTTGTCCAGGGACATTTCTCCATACCTGAGATTCATCCATAATTACAAGACCGTATTAAAACAAGGTGAATTTCAAAATTTTAAATTATGTAACAACATCAGGAATAGTTGAATGTTTACCGTACATGCAAGAGGAACAGTTTTAATTTCCCATTTTATTCTGGCATTAAGAAGAGCCTGAATATCTGCAGCTACATGCTTCACATTGTTAGGCAATGAAACAATGCACAGTTCTAAGTACAAAGTTGCGACTCCAATCGAGAAGAATAGAATTTTTGCTTCTTCTTTTCTATAAATTGCAGTAAAGTGGGAAGCCCAAATTAAACACGCTTGCGATTTAAGATACATGGATACCAGGCTGAAGAACTTTTGGTATCTTGCTGACCTAATTAAACGTACTGAAACATTACCCGAAGGTACCTCATACGGGGAACAAAAAAAGAAAACCGATAGATTTGTTTGTGTGGTAAATTCTTTCCAGTAGAGTGTCAACATCTTAATTTGAAAGATTTGTCCTTTAAGCATAGAGGTAAAGAACGCTGTTTACCAACGTTGTTTAATGAAACAACTGCAGGTACAATCAAGTACGCATTCAGTTTTTGTGTTTTTGCAAAGATGTACTTCTAAACTTAATTCCTTCTAGTTCGGGTAGAATGTAGTTTCCTTGTACATATACTATACTTAAATAAGATTCAAAAAATTGCTCATGTTTCTATTTTTTGTTTAAGGAGCGTATGGACAGCTGACTCTTGGTCCGAGTAAGTTCACTAATTGCTGTCTTTGGTCTAAATATACCAGAAATTTTCAGATGCGGATATCTCCATCCCTGCTTAGCAAGAAGCTTATTAAATAAAACTGTTTCATGTTCCATTGGCGTACTTTGTTGAACTGATCACTTCCTTGATACTGTGTCAATCGTAGAATTTTTAGTTTACGATTACAAGGTTAGATATACGCGGAAAAACTTTTAACAAGCAGCCAATATCCCCATGCCATATTATTAAACGAAACGTGTTATTAAGTGCTTTCTAGATTCTATAGATTACAAATTTCGGGGCGCAGAATTTTATGTTGGCCAACTCGACGAGACAAGAGACAAGTTGAGTTCATTCTTTATCATAAGCAGGAAAATCACAACTTCCTTTTACAGTACAGATTTTAAACTCTAGGAACTATTAAAGGCCATTTGCGTTAATTGTAACGATACTTTTAATTTTGACACAGAGTGACAATGAATATGACTTGGCCAGTGAATTTGCTTATAAGAAGCGTCAACTTTAAAGTGTTCTGTTTTTTAATTTCATGGGAAAAAACCTCAAATATTGCTACACACTCTACAGTTATAATTTTAAGGTCTATTAGTTTATTTTGCTAATTTTATTCATCTCAGCTTGATTTTATTGATCGTGGCAAAAGGCACAATTACTTTTCGATAAATGCATAATTCAACAAATAATACGCTGCTGAAAACTATTGACATAATTAATCAAGTTTGAATTGTTTGCTCTTTTTTTTAACTATTAGAAGTACAAAATAAACAACCGATTATCTACGTAAAGCCTTGTTTTCGCATGCTTAATATAAAGATGCCAAGCGAGCTTAATGCTAAGTAGTGACTTCTATTCTGGAACAATATTAATATTTACGCCCAAATACCAAGAAAGAACTCTCTTGCTCTCCTAGCTTTAGTGGTGCAGTGTATTCGCTTTCACTTTGAAACAAATGAGAGGATTATTCTGTTTTAGATTTATTTGGTAAATCACTTTCTGTGGACAATATTTTCCATGAAATTATACACAACTTAGGCACTAATATATAGAAGAGTTTCGTGTATAAAACAAGTCTTAACTCTTTGGGTAAGGATTACCTTTCCGTGTTACCCAATGCGGTTTCTACTGTAGCTGGTAGCACACACGTAGCTTTTGTTTGCTTAAATGATGTTGTACCAAGTTTATCGTATTGCGAACATTGAATTATAAGCAGACGTAATAAGTGAAACTGAATACCTTCTTATCTAATAACAAAATTCAGCATGGAATGATTATGCATTTTGTTTAACACTCATTATTCCACAATGTAGAATAGTGTTGTAACTGGGCATCTTTCACGGCTTATAGGGCTTGATTTATTCGTTAAACACTTCGAACTTTCGTTCAGTAGCATTAGTAGTATATTCTGGTGATTACTTTCAAACGCATTAATTACTTAAAAACATCACTCCTGAATGCTCATTACGTGAGCACACATATTCTGTGGTTTGTTAAGGTCACATTATCGTTCCAAGGAATTCCATACCACCAGGTTTTGTTCCGGTTCTTGGAGTTATTATGTTGCGCATTAAAATATTCCGTATTTAAACCACTCGTTCAAAGTTTTCATAATTATTCCACTGCTGCAGATTCACACACCAACAGTACTTCCACTCGCTAATAAAAATGAGACTTTCCACCGAAATTCTCATTTATATAGTTCTTCTTTCCTTGAGCTTACCAGAAGCTCTTGCAGTTCGAGTTACTTTATTCGAACACTCAAATTTCGAAGGTAAGAATTGAAGCAATAAGTTTCACATTATCTGAATTATTCTTAACACAAATTTTTACACAGGAGAAAGGTATGATGTGGACGTCAACCGCTGTTTCAACGTAAGAAGGGACAGGAATGACTGGGCCTCATCTCTAGAGCTCCCTTCAGGCGGCTGCATCAAACTCTACGCTGACGAATGCTGTCAAGGGAAATCCTTCCAACTCACATCAAATACTCGTGACTTCTTTCAACAAGATTTCAACGATAAATTGACATCTCTTAGCCCGTGCAACTCCTACACATCTGCCTATCCATCATCAATGAGAGAAACTTGGCTCGGACACACCCAAAATGTACAGAAGGTCTACGAAAACGGTGACGTCGCTATTTACTTCAACTCGGATATGCGCAGGGATGCCAAATGGATGAACGACTACCTAAAGAAACTCTGGACCTATGTCAAGAAGAGCTATATGGGAATTTTGGACCTGAAGGAGGACGACTTTATCCCATCTTCCATGCGAATGTTCAGAGCCCCCAGTACGGTGTTAATTCCATTCAAAACTACTTTGATGCCAGCAGCGACTGTCGAAACTTGATTGACGTGGTCAGCAGCTCACGTGACGCATGGACTAGGGGAGCTACAACAACAGACTTGGATGTTGTTACCCACGAAGTTTCTCACATTGTTGAAGGCGCGTCAAAAGGCATCCACGGATCACCTTCTTATCAATTGTGGGGCGACAGCAAATGGGCAGAGATATTCGTCTACGACGCTTATTCCGCATTAGGACTTACTGCTGAAAGGGACCGTTGGTATCGAGAAATGCAGAACAGCGTGGATAATTACCCACGGCCAGGCACTCGGTGGTTTGTCAACTGGTTCTACCCGATCTACACAAAATACAGTGGAGTTTCACTTCTGAACAACTACTTCAACCTTCTTGCAAAGTACTTTCCTAAGCAAGCAGGGACTTCGTGGAGGTACCAAGGAGACATCAACATGGGCCAGTTTGTTCACTTTTTCAGTGGAGCTGCTCGGAACAACTTGAAAAGCCAAGCAACGACTGCTTTCGGATGGGACCAGACATATGAAAACCAATATCAAAAAGCACGACAGGATTTCCCAGATATCTCTAAAATGTACTAACTTTCATTTTGTTCATAATTGTGGTCAATTCTATCTCAGTCATGATAGTCACATCTTCTCTTCTAATTTGTTATTATTCGATTCCTCATATCCTTGATTAGTGTGTATCTGTTTGGATATTGAAATAAATTGTGAAATTTGTTCTATTTTGTCCTCAAATGTGTCTTAATGAAAAAGTGAGGCCAAAATTGAAGGCGTCCATAGATCTCACACTCACATATGGCCAACTTAGCTGTTACTTTTTATTTCGTTTCATAAAAAAATTTATTAAGGATTGTAAAAAACTCCTAGAATTAAACATTCATACTAAAAATTGCTGCTCTTTTGCGTCATCTTATTGTTTAGTTAGGAACGCAGTAAAACTATCAATGGAAACTATTCATGTATTTAACACTTGTATGTTATGGCACAATATTTGCCAACAAGTGCAAAGCCAGACATGATCCGCAAATAGAGAGATATCAAGCCACATTTCTTTATTCTTGAAATTCATGAAGTTCACTGAATTTATAAGCATACAACGTATTCAATATTGAATCATTATATCATAAAAAGATGGAAATTGAAATTAGGAGTGTAATGTCTTGTTCCCATTTTATTCTGGCGTTTAGAAATTTCCGAATGTCAGGAGCTATGTCGTTCAAATGGTTGGGCAACGAAATTGAGTAGAGAGCAGTGTACAAAGTTCCGATTCCAAACGAAAGAAATTGAGTTTTTGTGTCTTCTTTCGTAAGCATTACATGTGAAGCCCAAATTACACATAATTGCAAATCGAGATACTTTGAAGATAAATTCAAAAACCATTGGTATCTACTTGACCTAATTAAACGCACTTTAATACCATCTTCGGCAACCTCATATGGAGAACAAAAGAAATATACTGACAAAACTGTTTGCACAGTGAATTCTTTCCAGTAAAGTGTCAACATCTTGTATGAGATAGATCAAAATACTATTTGCTACAGGCTTTTATTTAGGCGAGAATTGCTACTCCTTTGAGTAACTTTTAAAAGCAAACCATTAAACGTGGCCCTTCAATATTTCACTCAGGTTTAAGTACAAAAAACGGACGTTTCCTTTTCGAAGTAAAACACTAACAATAAGTTAACTACAAAACTCAACGTTTAATATTGAAATAGAACGTGTAATATTGGAAAGATGATCGCTTCCCCGTTTGCATCTAAAATTATCAGAATTATAAAGGCTTGAAAATTAAAGCGGTCTTTACTCGTCCTACAGGTCTTCGACTCTTATCATGCCGAATTAGACTACTTTTATTCCGCGAGAAATTACATCAGAAGTTTTTGACAACCATATTTTTTAGTCTAGCAATGCAAACAGGTTTGATTCGGGGTTAGCCTGGTTTAATTGTGATGACGAACCCAATTTATAAAACTGGAAGATCATTTATTATTATCGGGCGTATCTCATCTAATTGACCTTCACACAAGCTTCTACTCAACCAAATAAAAAGGACCAGATAATTCGAGAGTCAATAATAGTAAATTGCAAATAAAATTGGTTCAGTTTATTTATTGCTATTGACATAATATTATGCAGATATTTCTCACTTCCTGCATGTAACCACTGCAGTTTTACAAGTACCGAGCAGTAACAACTGCTTGATTTTTTACAGTAGTGAGATATATTACGAAGCTTTCAAAAAAATCTTTTATTTGAATTTGAATTCAAGTTCCAGGAAGAACCGATCGTAAAATTAAATGCTTCATTGAGTTATGTATTACTACTGCTGTTTCCGCAGCACAGAATCTGAGGTTGATTCTGAGCTAGGCTTGCGTGAAACTTTTTTAAAGGACGTTTAAGTTTAAGGGTACACTAACAATGTATGCACGTATCATATGATGGGTTTATCGCTTATTATTACTCCAATGAATAAGACCAATATGAATTTCAAAACAAATTACAATTTGAAGGATTTTATTCGCAAATTTGGCAGCGGTATTGCCTAGTTGTCGACTAATTATAATATCAGTTGTGATACAACTCTCGTATTTTCCTAATTTGAAACGTAAGTGTTGCTGAATTGGATACTTTTAATGTAAACCAGTGCAATTAGAATGCTTTGCGAATTTTTTTTTCTATTTGCAGTATACTTAGAATCTTCTTTGCCATCATTGTGCAAAAGTTCAAAGGAAACTTAGATGCAAATGTCAATGTGTATCCAAATGATAGGACAGGAACTCTTACCTACATGAGCTTACATGCTTATAAACAACTGGCATGCACGACAGGATTGAAATCCTCATGTGCATTAAGTTCTTGGGGAGAAGATATTAATTATTTCACATTGGCCTGACATTATGGGCACATAACACGGGCATTTGTTCCGGGAGCATCTACAACGGGGAATACGTGTTCTGAACGTGTTTTGGAATAAGGAAAAGTCATCTCAAAAATACAAGACATTGTAATTTTTCAATAAATATAGATAATTGTATGACAATCAGTTCCAAAGGTTTTAAACATTTATCTTATTGACAAACTGTTGTGTATGGATGCCGGGTGACAGATGATAATAACTTAGGCACTCCAATACACACTAAACTACTTTATTAAATAC
>JAQGAC010000821.1:0-18606 GCA_034696585.1 Isotomurus maculatus
CCTTAAGGGGAATAACTCGATTACCAGTGACCGTTTAATGAGCTTATCGATGGTTTTGTTAAGATGTGTGTGGCATTTGCAAATTTGTAACAATTACGATAACTTGAAGACTTGACGTGAATGGCGTACGTGAGGCTTGGGTGGAGATGCATCGTCGAAAAACAAAGTCATTTATAGCTGAGACTTCGATAGAATTTTAAAATGAAAGGGAGTTGTGCGGAGGTAGCCAATTTGAGTGCATTGCGAATTGCACATTGCATGCAAAAACTGGTAGACATGTAAAGTGACTTAGTAAGTTTTTAGGTGATTCGTGTTATCAAACCATTCATGAAGTGATCTCTGGTGGGGTCGTGTGGGGTTATATTCGTTATGTGCACGAGTATTGTGTATTGTGTTGTTGGGTTGTTTACTCCTTGCAATGTTTATGTATTTAAGATTCAATATGTTATAATGCCAGTGCGATGCCTTTTCTCAAGACTTTCGAAGTTATTTAAACTAATGAGTCTTTTCGATATGCGTCATTGCGTTTTTAAAGTTGAGAGAAGGTGGACGTCTGATTTTGATTGAGAAAAATGAAGGAACTTGTCGTTTCGGTAAGCAGAGTGTGACAATGAAGTGTGTGAAGAGGTGGAGCATCAACTTCGACTTGCAGTTAAAGAAATCTTGGTGTGTTTTAGGTGCTACTTCTGCTAGTAGCTCAGAAGGCTTATGGAAATCCAGGAAACGGACAAGGAGCACAGACAGAAGTCAAGAATGTGCAGGAGTCAGGTGGACCACAGCAAGAGACACATTACTTGACAAGTAGGCAACAGGAAGGAAGTGCCAAGTCAGATAAGGAATCGCCAAAAGAAGAGTTTCAAGTTGGTGAGTTTAGTAGAAATGTTACAAGACTAGGCAAAGTTTCTGTAGGATTTTAAAACTGGATTTATAAGATTTTCTCGCAATACCCCGTAGTTGTACTTTCGAATTCGAAGAAGTTTCATTCTTTCATTTACGTTTTCAGGATACGGTGGTGGGTACGTAAGGAAGTCTAAGGATGGAGACTCGTCTCTGCAGAATCAACAAGTGGGTGAATCGGTTTTGAGTCCTTATGGAGCAGTAGGAGCGGTCCATGAGACTTTGGGACCTTTGGGATCTTTGGGATTGGGATTAAGACATGGACAGTACGGACGTTACTCTGGTGCAGGAGCTGTTGCTGATTTGAAGCACCAACTTCATGCTGACATTCTCGGAAAGGAGCTTTTGAGTGAGGCTCTTCACCAAAAACAGAGGCTGAATGCAGATATTCTGCACAGCCAGCGAGCAAACGCTGAGATTCTAGACAAGCAACTTCTTAAAGCAGATCTGCTAGACAAGGAGCGAATCAACTCTGAGATTTTGGATAAGGAGTTGTATGAGACTCAGGTTTTGACCCAACACCGACTCCATGCTGCTATCAGAGATAAACAGCAGTTGACTGCTGCAATTTTGGAGAAAGAGAAATTAAGTGTGGCGATTCAAGAGAAACAGCGATTGAACGCAGCTATTCTGGAGAAGGGGAAGGTTGAAGCAGCGATTGTGGAGAAGCAACTCTTGGAAGCTGAGTTGTTGAACAAACAGAGACTTAACGCGGCTTTGTTTGATAAGCAGCGATTAGCTGCAGCGATTGTTGAGAAGGAACGGCTTATTGAGGATATCGTGGCGAAACAACGATTGAATGCTGCAGTTTACAACAAACAGACTTTGAATTCGGCAGTCTTGGATAAAGAGATTGGCAAGTCGCTGGCATCCATCAGAGCCAACCAGGAACTTGCGCATCTTGCGAAAGAAAAGTTGGTGGGAACCGTTGCAAGTCTGGGGAAACCTTTGGCAGGATATGGATTGGGACTTGGACTCAGACCGCTGCACGGCGATCGACCTGTCCCGTCTTTGCTTAGTCCAGTGGGACCTCGTCCTGATGGCATTTTTACGGCTGCCGGACCTCCATATGGCAAACCTGACGCGTTGGTCAAGGAAGCAGGGATTTATGGAAGCATTCAGGGATCAGTTGGACCTCTCTACGACACACCCTACGGTGGCTTAGGTGCTGCTAAGGCTCTGGCAGCTTCCGTTTCTCTTGGAGGAAGCAGTCTGGGCGCTTCCGCATTCTTGAAAGCTTCGCCGCCTTTGTACGCTGGCGGCTATGGAGGTCCACTTGTAGCCAAGCCTCTTGCAGCAGTTGCACCTGTTGCACCGCTCGTGCCTGTTGCACCACTTGGACCTGTTGGAGGGCCTTACGCTGGAGGACCAGGACCTGCTGACTACTACGATTACGATGCTGCTCCAGTGCCTCCTCCAAAGCCAGCAACAGTGACTGTCATCACGCCAATTTACGGTCGCCCAGGCCCTGGAGGATATCTTAACAAGCAACCTCTGCAAACAGTCGTGGTGAAGGACAAACTCCCCCCTCCATCAGGTCCATATTATGGAAATGTGTACGATTCTCCACCATATTCAGGAGGACATTACTACTCAGGCAGAGCCAGTGTGAAGTACGCAGCGTCAGGACCAGGTCCATACGGAAATGGGTACGATTCTCCACCTCATTCAGGAGGACATTACTACTCCGACAGAGCAAGTGTTAATTACGAAGCGTCAGGACCAGCTCCAGTGGTGGTGAACCACAACAGCAGTCCCTCGTATCATGGACCTCAGTCCGTCTCAGGCAATAAGCCTCATAACCATGTCGAGTCTGGCGGCGCTCCAGCTCCATACGGATATTCCTACAAAATGACTCCTGGCTCATTTAACCAACCTCAGAACTACGGAGGACCTGTGAGCATCCTCGACCGTGTGGACAAAGCAGTAACTTCCAAGGCACTCGGAACCACCTACTCTCTCATCGGAAAGGCCCTCAGTTTCACTCATTGAAAACGGCTTAATTTGCCATAATATTACACTTTTATGCTTCTAGTCACGTAAAAATGCATGTTTATGATTAAGTCGAACAACAATGGGTAATCGGCTGGTCTACCGGGTATACGGGAAATCATAAGTGCCAAAGATAGTTGTAATTGTGTACTGTATGTACTGATCAAAAGGAATAAACTTCTAAGTTTCAATATCTTCGCATTTATTTTATGCAACGTATGAGTCACATAAGTCAAGTAGTAAAGTTAATTCACTTCTGCAGTGATAATTAAACAATTAGACACTACAGTGAAAGTGAAATTGTCAGTACGACTCAAGTAAAGTGCGTAAGGTCACTCATCAATCAGAATCTTTACAATTACGATCGTAATTTAAAATCACGATTTCACATCACATTGAATAGTAAAGTTAAAGTTCAATAAGCGTCAGTAAGTTTAAATATAGTTATTGAGTCCCACAATCTTAATTTAGTACGTACTTTATAGGTCAATGAGATACAGGCATCCGAGGCCGGGGAGGAGGTGTGTCAAGCAGTTTCTTCTGTTTTTTCTGTTCTGCGATTTCTTTACTTTTGCTCATAAGTAATGCAAATGCGTTTACTTGTGGTTTCTTAACTGTGAATGAAATGGAAACTTCGGCTGTCTTGTTCTCCCGTTCTTTTGGAGATTCTTCGAGACGCAGTTTCTTGGAAGGTCCAGGCTCACACCAAGTACGTGTAGATTTAGGTGAAGCTAATGAGGACTCAGTTTCGCTGTTTGAAGTAACATCAATCATTTCCAAATCACTGTTCGTTTTGTCCTGCACACGAACAGGGCTGGCAGAAGATACTTGAGATTTCTCAGGATCCGCGACTTTTTTCGTGCCACTTGTCATGAAATCATATTTTTGTTTACTCCGTGATATCTCAGCCTCAACCGAGGTCAGCATTCCAGCAAAGGTCTCGTCAAATTGTATTCCCTGGAACCGAGGAATCTGTGCTTGCAAAAAGCTCATTGCTGTGGAGTATCTTTCTTTCCAGGCAGAATAATCTGTGAAAAGATTTAAACTTATAAGGATCTCACGCCTTATTATCCGTCTATCCGTATTTGAGGTTTTGAAATGTTACTGATAATTATCTAAGTAAAGTAGTCATTACCGCTAATACCCCACGAGGTCAGAGTACTCTTGAATTCGTTCATAACTTTTGTAACTTTGGCAGGAACATTTTTCATAGGTGCTCTAAAGGGGGTGTCATCTACATACAGTGGGTTGTCGATAGTCACAGCCATGTAATCGATAAGTCCCATGTAAACCAAGCTCAAAGGCACAGCTCCCATCAATTTCTTCATCTTTTGCTATGGGGGAATGTCAAATTAGTACTACAGATGCCAAAATGTGATAAATCTCAAAACTTGGTCTTACGGTGGCCAAAAGTCGATTGATATCGGGACCAGTCAGTTCCCTGAAACATGTGAGTACAGGATGGTTTACAGTGTTCGTCAAATATTCAACTGCGAACTCCTCCCCCAATCTCCTAGTTTCCTGATAGTTTCCGTAAAGTCCTTCATGTCCGGCGTTTAGTATTTCCACTTTCTCTTCTTTCTTCTGTGTCAGTGATATCGATATCTCTTCTGTATCCTGTCCTCCAGCCATCGTCAGATTTTCCATGTCCTCTAACATAACCTCAATCACGCCATTAACTTTGTCTCTAGTCTTTTTTTCGATGTTCATTTTGACCTCGTCTTTACATTTGTCTTCGATCTTCATTTTCTTCAGGGTTCTCTTCTTCGTCCAAGACATCTCTGTCTCCTTTCGCGATAAATCCTCATTCATTTGCGCCAACAGAGTTTCATCTTCCTCACTTTCCGTGGATATTGACGTTTCACTTGCTACAATCCTTCGACGTGGAATTTTTCGTGCTGCTTGACGCTTCCTGCTCTTCCCCGTGTTACCGTGATCCTCATCCTCTTCTAATAAGATCAAATGCAAATGTAACAATGTACTTCATTTCATCAGACAAGGGGAATGTGAAATAAAGACTATTTACCTTCAGTGTTTTTCCTCGGTCTGGCTGTGGAATCATCTTCGACTTGCGGCGACATATTCTCGTTCTCCTTGCTTTCAGTCGACGCTTCACTCCCCCCAATCGTCCGACGTGTAACTCTCCGCGCTGCTGGACGCTCGCTACTTTCCCACTGTCCCTCGCCCTCATCCCCTTCTAAAGGCCAAAGGTGACAAAACATCATTTAACTTGTCTGACAGGTGGAATGAATTATAAAATAACAAGCTATATACTATATACCTTTTGCGCTTTTACTTTTCTTGACTGTGGTTATCTTCTTTACCGCCTTCTTATCTTTTGGCGACGAAACTAAGGAATCATCTTCCATTTGCTTCAACAAGTTTTTATGTTGCTTGCTTGCCGTTGACGCTTCACTAACTCCAATTGTCTGCCGTGTACTTCTCCGCGCTGCTGGACGCTTCCTGCCCATCTCGTGTTCCTTATCCCCTTCTACGGCCAAAGGAAAACATATTTGGGTTAGCTGATTTATTACCCGCTGGGAATTTTCAAAATAAACCAACAATTTATTACCTTGAGTATCTTTCCTCGCCCTGAGTGTAGGCATCTTCACCACACTGCAATTCAAACTGAAGTAGATTATTGAATTGTGATAAATAAAAACAAACAAGTAATGTCACTGTCGAAAGTAGATTTTGTCCATTGACATTCAGTCTTTCATGCGAAGCAGAAGAATGAGGCAAAGGTACATTGACTGGCTGGTACTATTGCACAGAGTGAGGAGAGTCAGAGGCTTCTTCCCTCCAGTCTGCCACTTCCCTCCACTTTGTTCACCCTCTCATGAATACTTCTCCAGATGTGGTGGAATGCGCAATTGTGGAATTTTAGATGCATTCCATTCCGACAGATTGGAATTTATTCGGACCGAATTCGGAGGATCCAATGATATTCATATTCATGATACTGTTATAATTGTTTAATTCTTCTTCTCAACTTCCGCTCGTTACAATGATATTGTTTAAGTAATATTAAATAAGGACGCAGATACTATTTTATTGGTCTTGTTTGAAAGACTTCTTCTGCATTTCTCGGACGAATTCGAGGTCCTCCTCCTCATACATATTTTCGAGATCGGTCATTTCCTCAGTTGCGTCTCCGTCAGAAGCAGGAAAGCGACTTGCTCCGGCACCGCCTTCCGTAGACACGGAGAAAGGAGGACTGGTGAGGGCTCCTTCTTCTTCTGACTCCAGTTCGTCTTCCGTACCGTGAGGTACTTCAGGAAGTGGCCGCGATGTAATATTCCTATTATCCATCTCTCCCTCTTCTCCTGCAAACTCCTCGTAGTCGAATTTCGACTCTTCTTCTTCGTGGTCTTCCAGTTCTTCGGGATATTCTCCCCCATACTCGTTGTAGTCGAAATGGGTAGGCTTGTGTTGGTAGAACTCGCCTGGTTCCTCGGGGTATTCTCCAGCATACTCCAAGTATTGTTTCAGAAGACTCGTCTTCTTGGATGAATCAGCTTCGTCATCCTCTTCTTCCTCCTCTTCGTCTTCCGTAGGACTTTCGGAGCCTGTTGGTTTGCTTCTTCTGTAACGACGGATGCCGTTTCCATCCTCATCGTCTGTTTCAGTGTACCAGGTTTCGTCAGGAAGAGGAACTTCGGGAAAGCGAATTTCGTCTGGAACATCAAATGTTCCTTGTTCCAAGTAAAACTGTGCGTAGAGAGTGCTGAGCAGCTTCTTGGGGATGGGGTAATTTGGATCCACAATCTGTTTGAGAACTATCGTTAGGAACTCCTCTTCCCTTTCCTTGCGTCGCTTCGCGAGTTTCTTCTTTTTATCCTCCTCGTGAGACTCCTTGACTGGCTTCGCTCTCCACTGAATTGTCTGCTGGCTGCAGGGTGGAATCATTTTGTCCAGGAAGAAACTTAGGTCGATTCTCTATACACAGAAAAATCAAGAAATCGTTGCAACAATATTCATAATTGTGTACAGGTTGTACAGAAAACTTACCTCAGGAAGATCATACAGATCGTCATCTTTCAGGTCGAGAGGCTTTTCTTCTTCCTCCTCTTCTCCAGCTGGATCGGCTGCTGGTTCTTCTGTTGCCAATTTAGAAGCAGAGCCTTCACTTTGTTCCTCCTCCTCCTCCTCTTCGTCGTCGTCGTCTTCTTCTTCTACTTCATCCTCAACTGACACGCCTTCCTCTTCTTCTTCAACGCCGTGTTCTTCTTCAGAGACGATTTCATCGTCAATATCTTCTTCTTCTTCTTCTCCTTCGCCTTCTTCCTCTTGTTTCTCGACAGAAGAATCGGAGGTTGAGGAAGTTTCCAAATTCACATCTTTATTGCTGGAGGAGAAAGAAGAAGACTCAGGCGTGGCATCAGTCTCTGTATCCAATGGCTTTGTGTGACATTTAACTTTGCCAAAGGCTCCGGGGACTTGAATATCGTACATTGGCTCGAAGTATACAGGGAAGTTGTGCGGAGTAATTTTTTCACCTGATAAAATATCAATATTTAGTAGTGCAGTCGCGTCATTAAGTGGATAGTTTCAGTAACTTGAAGTTAAGTGCTCTAACCTTCTTCAGTAAGCCTTTTGATGAAGTCATGTCTGCAGATGAATGGATCTTTATCCCCTTCATCATGGAACCCAAGAGATTTAAACGCTTCCTCTACGTCATCGTCGGTGACTCTGTAGAAATGGTTCACGAAAAGTTTTACGAACTCTTCGTACGTGATTTCGGTCTGATAATCATCCGTGTAATGCTGCTTTGCTTGCTTCATTCGTCGAGCTTCATCCAGCATCAGTTCAACCTGGTAAAGAGGTATCGTAGTTGGTCTGACTTTCAAATCCAGAATTAATGCAGTTGTTTCTTAAACCTTACTTCGTATTCGGAGGGATAATATCCACATGCTCTACACACAGCAGACATTTCGCACAAACGGATATTCCTATTTATCGTGTACATATCAGGTTGCTTGGTTAGCCTTTTAACGTTCAAGAAGAAAAATATCATGTCGATGTCTTTGATGATATCCTGACAAGCTCCTCCCCAGTGGCGCTTTAGTGTGTGGTAGTAAGGGGCTATGCCACTCCCTCCCATGAGAACTGTTGCTTCTACTGCCCGTGGCGACACTTCCCATTCAAATGCAGAATTGTCCAAGGCACCCACAGTAAAAATCATCTCTTCCTCGGGAACAAGTGCAACGTCTAACAGCTCTCGAGGGTGTGTGAAAACAGCCATGTACTTGTGGGGGTTGCCATCTAAGGGAGTGTCCATCATACCCAACTTGTTTCGAACCAGGTATACGATGAAGTTTTTTCTTCGCGTTTCAGACATTTGAGCAGGAAACAACATCATCTTCTTGATGCCTCGTTCTCGTCCAAAAACTGGACCGCAACAGGTGGTCTTCACTTTCATTTCTTCGTAAGAAAATATTCTCATTTTGTTCTAAAGACGTATTGAAGTGATTTAAATGATCACTCAGCTTAATTATGAATCATTTACTAAGGTTCTATAAACTTTATCCTACAATGTCATTAGAGAATGTAACACAATCTACTCCGAATTCTGGTGGCCCATTAAAAACCACCGATGTGGGAATGCAGGTGTCTTCGAGTCGCGTAATCTTCACTATGAACAAACCTGACTCATCCATACTGCGAATGATTTTTAAAATTAAGACGTTAGATTTTGAAAATACACTGTAAAGAGGAAATTTGTCGACAATTATACCTTCGATCGACATCGTATTCAATCAAACGCTTGTCTTGCCCTGCAGAAAACAGTCGGCTTTGTTTTGTAACAGGATCGTCGAAGAACTGGAGGTCTATGATGTCGAGGCTGTGTGCTCGACTCCTACCCAAGGAAAGCCAACCTTTGCCTTTTGGAAGATACTTGAAGACCGAAATGATTCGATTTCGATCGTAATATGCCATATTGAGTCCATCGGAAGAGAAGATGATCTTCAGTACTCGACCCTTGGTTTCTCCTATGGGAGGTATAGATGTCTTGAACGTGTAAGTCTTTCGGAACGCTATGTGGCCATCTTCCAATCCGAAAGCTACGAATTGACCTAAAGTTCACATTACCGTGAGTAAGGGTTCTGATACTATTATTACCAGATGTATACCCAGAGGATGAGTTTTCAATGTGCTGACACGATGGTTGGGATTAAAAATTCGATCACTAAAAATCAATTTGTGCTCCTTATAATCGTAAACTTGAACATCTCCTTTCTGAGTGACAAGTATTAAGTGGTGACTAGAAGCAGAAAAAAATTGACCATTGCTAAATATTGTCTGATACCAGTCAGTTTTTGTTTGAACTTACGAAGTCGGGTTGGTGTCACAGGCTATGAATGGGCCAGGTGTTCCAGGAACTAAGCGATCTATTTGTCCTTCATTGAAGTGGTAATAAAACACGTCTCCTCCTTGTACAGCTGCACAAAGAAGTGTATGTGATACAATATCTTAAAATTGGCAATTGGGTTTAGATTAGATTAAGTACCGAAGACAAAATCAGGACATGGCATCGGTGGTCGTGGAATGGTCGTCATTGATAACTGCTTCAATTTGTTTCCCGTTTTAGTGTAATCTTTTACGAGACTGAATCCCACGCGACGACGGGGGTCTTGATCATCCACTCCGGGTATAGAAGACTCTGCGTTATTTTAGCCATGAAATGTTTGAAATTTTAATTAACTAGCTGTAATTTTCTTACGTAAATCCTTTTTGAACTCAGGGACATCGTCAAACCGATTAAACGACAAGCTCTTTATGGCTGGAAGACTGAAGTGCTTAGCCCAACGAAGAATTTTGAAATCGTGGTCGTAGAACCGGATAATGCCCGTTTCATCTCCAACGACCACGTAATCTTTTATTTGAGTGAACACATTGATGCCTTCTTCACAAAGTTTAAAACATCGGGTGAATTCCCTAACGTTAAGTTTTGGATCTGGAGGGTCTTCTAATGCCAGAACCACAGGGGGACCCCAGATACACACGTAACCTGTTGTAAAGATCACCCAAACGATAATTTTAAGCTGGAAAGGTTACGAACGAATAACTAACCAGCTCCAGTTGCAGTTGCCAGCCAAAGTCCATTTTTCAACCATATTGATGTGGTAAAGCGCTTGTGCTTGGTAATAAACTTTTTTCGGAGCTTAGGCTTATGGAAATGCACAGATTCGCCGCGATTTTTATCCCGTAGCTAAAAAGACATAATCTTTTAGATTGCAAAGTCATCGTGATTTCACGCTATGTGACTTACCCATGTTCCGAAAATGACGTCCCGATCGCCAGTTGCAGCAAAAAACTCGCGGCGACAGTCCAAAAACGACAGTTCTCTGATCACGCTGGTAGTCCTTGGGAATTTCTCCGTAACTAAATCGTGTTAAAAAAATGTACACATTTCTAGGAATTCTTGAAGACTTGTATATATTATATATATTACGCGTGGGAGTTCTAGTATGATGCCTGGGATCGAAACTCCAGAAGGAAATAGTCTGCTTGTTCATTTCCTCGGCCCCAATTGAAGCGAGAATGAAATCAACTCCAGTAAAGCAGGCAAAAATGCATCCTTGGTTATTGTGACCGGCTGGAAAGTATTTCAAGGGCTTCCTATTTGAAAGCAATCATAGATGCTATTCAAGTTATTAGTAAGTGTGTCTGGAAGTTTGACTCTTTAACTTGATCTTACCCCGTCATGGTGTCCCAAATTATAATTAGACTCTTTCTCCCTGAATCAGTTGAGCAAAGGAATCGACCCTTTTCCTCTAGCACCAAGGATGTTATTGTGTTTCTCTAAAAAATGATGCAAAGTGAGATAACGCAATCTTGCTTAATAACTTTTCCAAAATTTGAAGTCCTACATGGCCCTGAAGGCAGTGCTGAGAGTTGTCCATGTAGTCCAAAATGATAACAACGTTAGACGATGCATATGCTATGTGGTTCTTATAAATTCCTGTAAGATTAACGGCAGCGACGTCCTCCAACCGTCCATAAACTCGACGTAGTTTCTACAACCGAAGTGATTTTACAGGATCCTTATGTGGTGCAGATTGAAATGTTCGTACTAATTAATATGTTTTAAACTCACAAAAGGAGCAAGAGTGTCCACAGCTTGCATGGTAGACACTATGTTATCCATTTCTTCAGACTTTTGAAGCTTTACATATTCATCTGTAGTGAAATTATCCTTTCCAATCTTCTTTCCTTGACATGATTTTGACACCAACCGGTCTATCACAACCGGCCCTGTATCCTGTGTCCTCATCGACAGCAATCCGGCAAGGCTTTCTTCATCCCACTTGTCCACCCTCGTTCGAGCTGATCTTTTGTACTGCTCCAGAGATGAGTATTTCGATTCGGCCAGCTTAAAAGGTTTTTTGGAACTTGATATTTGGGGTAAGCGATCCGCAGACCCTTCCCAGTCTTCTCCATCATACTCGTCAAACTCTCCATCATCATATTCAACGTCTTCCAGAGTTGTTATATCCATCTACAATCAATAGTGTATCAACATAGGCCCAACTAATGGCATAATATGTGCTAGAAACCATTTCTGGAGTAGATTTTTCTCTACAGTTTATTCATTTCAAGTTTCCGTTTGATCGATAATTATGTCCATCGATCACACTACATGTTACAACCGAACTACTACATTCAACATTCTATACTTACTTTGCACTACAATGTAAATAAAACTGCATTTGAAATGTGCTTTTCTTATGATACGATTGGTAGTAGAATCAAGAATCGACAGGACAGCATGCATGACCAATTTCAAATCAAGAATTGCTCGGAATTTCCCATTATTTGATAACTCTGGGAGTCAGTAAGTCGAAATGATATTCTATGCGCAGTCTTGTGAAGTTACTAATAATATTTTAGCTAATAGAAATAAATCCATTCAACAGCTCCAGTATATCGTGCTAACTCGTGCACCAGCCAAAAATTTAGGAAGGTTGAGGTTTGGCTCTAACATAAGTATCAACTACTACTTTTAAAAGGCACCCACTTGCACTCACTAGTTTTTGACTACTGTTTCCTACTGTATTTTGTGATTCTAAAGTACAGTACCTTGCCACAGTATTTTGAGATTTTTACGTGCTGTCAAACAATAAAACTTACAACTGATTGGCCAGACTTTGGTAGGGACAGCTACGATGCAGTTTACAGTTTTGAGTTCTTAAAGAAATATTGGTTAGACACCGATAATACTGGGTGTTACAGAACAAAATTTTTGATACAAGCGTCTGTGCTATTTTTTAAAGTTGTGAGAGCTATAATAAGTAGTCTGGGAGATTCTAGACATTTGTGACACAATGAGATTTCAAAGTTCAACTAATCATACAACTAACTTGTATAATAAACAAGCACAAAACATGATACTGTACAAAACAACAACAAAATACTATAATGATAATACATGTATTTCAGTAGTGTATTCATGAATATCACGCACACTAGTACAATTACTAATAACTTGACTACGTCATTTCATGCTTCTTCTCCGGATGATTTAGATATTTCCTGAAGTGGTTCTTCAGACATGATTGGAGGAAGGGATTGCTCCATTGCCATTGCAAAGAGAAGAGGAGCCGTTACTGTCTTGCTGAAGAGGAGTGATAGAGTCTTCTTTCTGGTCCATCGTCAAACCTTCCTTTTCACTAGTCCCTTGAAAGCGTTCTCTCAATTTTTGAATCAACATCAAAGTTCCAGGAATAATTGGGGTCATGATTGCAACTGCGACTGGAAGTACCGTAGTCAAGTCAGCATCTGGCTGAGGAAGAGATAATCTCAGTGCAAAAATAGACAATCCAGTGTTTTGTACTCCTGTTTCAATTCCAATAGCAATCACGTCTTCCCATTTCTGGCCTGCTAGCATTGCAAGTCCCCCTCCCACAAAATATCCCATCCAAGGAAGAAGGATTCCAGCAAGTATCACTCGTAAAGACAATAGCCGAAGCAAGTAGAGGTTAATGTAAATGGCGAATATCACGATGTATACTATTAAGCCAACGGCAAATATCTTCAAGTACTTCACTAGGAATTTGGCCACCTTGGTTGAACAGCATTGAATAGCAATTCCGATCAGGAGAGGAATAATGAGACTTATGGCGAATGTAGCTATTTTTGTATAAGGAATAGTGAGATTGGCTTCATCAAAAATCGTGGAACCCAAGGTTAAGATCCAAGCAGGCATCATTACAAACGCAGATAGAGTAGAGATCGTTGTCATTGTCACAGACAGATCCAGGTTGCCTCCAAGAGTTAATGTCCATACGTTGGAAGCTCCGCCACCAGGGCTACAACCGGTGAGAAACAAGCCCAACTGTTCCACTGGGGAGGCTGACAAAAGAAGCTTTCCAATCCCGTACGACAACTGTAACATATAATTATTGAAATGCTCAATATGTTTTCTAAAAAATGGTACAAAATATTCAATTCGTATGTCAATGATCCTTACCAAAGGCATAACTAAGAATTGACTGAACAGTCCAATAACTGGACCATAAGGCTTTCGAAGAGTGTCCTTAATGGTAGAAAGATCTAGTGCTGCTCCCATGTTAATGTATATAAGGGAAACAAGAATCGCGACGCTGGCAGTAAAGGCTTTATCCACAGCTGACGGCGTTCTGATGACAGATACAGGCAAACATTCAATTTGCTTGGAGGAGATATTTCTATTGCCTTCTACAGCACTAACGCATGCATTAGTGTATCCCAAGAATTGACCAGTAACGTTGAATTCAATGTACGATGAATTTTTATCTGACTTTACATCTTTCATCGGAATAATCTCAGGTGAAACAATGGCTACCTCAGGATTTGTAATAGTAATTTCGTAGCCTATTACATTACTGTCACTTGACGGCCATGACACGTTTTCATCAAATGTCATCTATTACAAACAACATATAACCCCCAATTATGACTTACACTTGACTGCATTATTAATTTTGACTTTGATTATCATGAAAAATGGTAGTGTTTGGTTATACCTTTACAGTTTCACTTGATCCCATTAGTAGTTGTTTAATAGATGCAGGGTCAAAGGTTCCTTTCTTCAAGCTTGAATTTGACATGACCTCCGCAGCCGCTCCCACAAATCCAAACGATAAAGCCCATAGTGGAGCTATCATGAGAAAATACTTGAAGATAAAGTAGACAAGCCACATAGGACACATTTTGGAATACAAATGGATCCTCTAGCTGCCTTCTGAAATTGTACAATGATGATTGACGATGACAAGTGTGTCACTTCACAGTGGCCCACAGTCCCAGTCTCAGCCTGCACAGCAACAACAAACCGATTACCATGATTAGTTTGATTAAAAACAAAAACACGAAGTTTCCCACAAGAAACCAGACAATCAATATCAATCAGAAGTATCAGAAGCAGTATCTAATTAGACACACATGCGATCTGTACCCTAACTGGTATTCCCTCGTTGAAAATGATTTCGCAACTCACCTGTCTTGTAAGATGATTGACTATGCTTCTCGTCCTCCCCTGCCGGTCACTCCAATTAAATGTTACCACAGAAGACAGAATATTTTATTTCTACCTAGACTCGCCGTCCGACATGCAGAAAGACTTTAGATCAACGATCCTCCAGGGAAATCGCCCTGAAACAAATCAACCAGGAAAAGAATAAAAATTAATTAGTCTTTTCATCACAATCTCAATATTTCGTAAACAAACTCCCGATTCCTAGAAGTTCTTCCTTAGCTGTCACTATTAGCACACAATTACAGGTAATTTTAAATGTTTATGCACCACCCCTCGATGCCCCCTTTGTACTATTGTTCCTTATCAAAACTATTAAATTCTTTAGCAGTAAATCTACACCCTGTAAATAATGTTCGCTCCATACTTTAACTCACCTGAGTGAATAATTTGACTGAACAGCTGTACTCCAATATTTCTTGCTACGAGCTGAAAATCTCCGCATTTCCCCGCAAACAGATCATCTTTACTGTGTACGACTTTCCGGAAGAGTTGATAATTTTCGAAAATATCTAATATCTCGAGCACTGGAGTTTTTCAGCAGGTGAATACAAAAAAGGAAATGAGAGTGTGGAGCATGTGAGAAGAAGAGAGAGCGAGAGGACAACGTGACTTGGTGACGATCCAAGAGAGACTAAAGGAGTCGCTTCTTTTCTCTCCCATAAGAAAGACACGAGGGTGGGACTTGGTCAATAGTAATGCCATTTATTAATTATGAAATTACTTATGATGCAATTAATGGCTCGTGGTTCACAGATTTAAATTATTGTTTGATAAAGTGGGGGACTGAGTCCAAGGGAGCCGCGTAGTCTCGGAGCCAGGTGGGGCCTGTGTGGGATGCGCCAGTAGTTCCTGAAACCCATGTCCCTGCGGGAAGGTAAATGTCACGCGTTCTGGCTCCGTCCTCCAACACTGGAGCGGCTAGAATTGTGTCACCCAACATGAACTCTGCAATTTTAGAGTTGGGAGATTAGAGTAATACATGACTTTCGATGATAAAAGTATGTATTTCGATTTTTGGAAATTTCAATGGAACCTGAGTCGATGGTGAAAGTTTCAGGGTCGGTGGGATCGACCCACCAAAGAGGTCGGTTGATTGGGCTTCCATCGGCAACTGCTTGGTTAGCTGCAGCCAAGATCTGAGTGTGGTACTGTGCTCTGATGGCGAGGAGACGTTTGGTGATCTCCACAGTCTAAAGTAAAGACACGAGTAAAGTGAGTAAAGTAAAGTGGAGTAATCCACGGAATGGGGAAGACATAATCAGTTTGTAATTATTTTAGGGGTGTTACCTCAGCGTCGTAGTGATCATCCCATGGAGTGATACTGAACTGAACAGAAGGCATGAAGACATTGGCTCCCAGCCATCGAATGAAGAGTTCCTTGCTAGGCCATTCTCCGTAAGCGTTTCCTCCGATCATGTCAGGGAGGGTGAAGGGATACCCGACGACTCCCATGTAAAGGAGAGTGGGGATCATCGATTTCAATCCATTGTCATATCCCCAGTTGGAATCCTTGTCCAGCATTCGGGTGAAAATGGCGTGTCTCTAGAGGAATTAAGTGACAGATCCTGACTGTTAGAATATAATAATTTGTAGTAGTAGTTTTAGCATGAATAGGAATCATGTTTACTTGGGTTCTTCTTGCAGATCGAGCTTCGACAAGCCCTCCGTAAGAGGCGATAGCATTGATGTATTGGGTAGTATAGTCATTGGTACCGAGTTCCTGGTTACCGGTCAGTTTGTTAGCAGAAGGAAGCCAGATTGTTTCTCCAGCATCGAATTTGAATGCATCGATTCCAATTTCTGTTTTAAGTTTGTCCAGTCTGGCATGCCACCAAGCCACAGCGTCCTCATTCGTCACGTCGATCACTCCGGCGAGATTTCCTTGCCACCATCCGCTAAGACCGGTTTTGTCTTTCGGGTCCTTCACGAACAGCCCTTGATTTACTCCTTCGTTGAAGACAGAGCAGCCTGGGAAAGAATATTTAAAAGTGGACACTAAGTGAACAACTACTTTGAAAAATTAGGCTCATTTCCCAACTCACCGTAATTGACAAAAGGATGAACCCAAACCGTAACTCGCATGTCCAATGCTTTCAATTCTCTGACCATTCCTTAACAAAACCAGATCCGGAATTATTATAACCCAGTCGCAACGTCGGTACTTCCTTATATGTCTTTTAAGTACCTGCAGGATCGGGGAACTTGTCGAGATTGAACTCTTCATTTCCGTAGCAAGTCTCCCAGTGGTCGTCGATTTCGATGTGAGAGTTGTTGAGGAATCCTTCGCTGACGACTCTTCTGGCATACTCAAGGACCTTCTCTTGGTTGACATCAGTTTTGTATTGGGCCCAAGTACACCAGAGTGGGAATAGGAGCATCTTCTCGTCGACAAGACCCTCGGGTTTGTCATAGTACTTTCGAATTGCTGTCTGGTGTACAGCCTTTACGTTATCATCAACACAGACTGAATATTTGAGGGTCAGTTGGTCCCGTTTCTTGAACGGCTCCTGGTCAGCAGCATAGAAACACAGCTGAGAAGCTCGATCCGTGTCGTAACCTTCGATAACAAGTTAACAAGTGAGACTCTACATTTTGAGGCCTTGCTAAAGAGGTGATTGAATGTATGTATTATTGAATGTACTCATGAAAAGTGGAGTCGTTTCGTTGACATGAATGGCCACTCCGTTGGAGAAGATCCAGTAGTTTTCGACCACGCCGCCATACCAGACATCTTGTCCTTGGAGGAAATCTCCAGTGACGTAAGGACTCTTGTTGCGCTTTTCTTGATTGATGGGCCAGTATTGCCGAAGTGTCTCACCTCCTCCGTACATGTGCATACCTTCATCCACTGTAAAACAGTCTTGGAGTTCTCGAGCGTACGTGGAAGTCCATTCTACTTCAGCACAGTTATCATTTGCTGTAACAGGCTCAGTCAAAGTCAGCTTTGCAAAATCTCCATACTCGAAGCAAGTGACACCGGGGCTTGAGGAACAGTCAACGGCTTGGCCGACAGCAAGTGGAAGTCCAAGTCCCAATCTTCCCCTGATTTTAACATCTACAGGAATGAAATAAATACAGAATATGAATCCCATTTTAATGGACGGGCAGGGTGGATATGGTGTGTGCATATTTACCTCCTAAAAGACTAATTGAAAATTCAAGTCCGTTTTCATCGGCTTTGGGTTGACTGACGCTGACTGATGCCTTTCTGGAGTCTGCAGCAGCCCCCAGAGTGGATCCAGCAAGTCCAACGAGGACTACCAAACTCAAAGCCCCTGAAAGAAATGCACTATTAGACAGCTACTCAAGATCTTTATTTTTGACGTCTATAAATAAAATCATACTCATAGCTTTACGGAAACGATGAAGCAATCCAGATGATGCAACAGAAGTTTGAGAAGTTATGGAACAACTCAAACAAAGGCAACGACTAGCACCACACCTTCGAGAGCAAGCAAAGCATTTATACTTGCAAATTTTTTTTACAACATATCAAAAAGCAAACCTATTGAGATTTGATGTCCAATCAATCATGGTGACAGTTCAGTTGTTTTGAGATAACGATCACGTTTACGTTACGTTGCCGGCTAGTGGATCGTATGATCCAGATTGCAGATTGCTTCCAAACCGATAACCGATCAGATGGGTGTGAAACACGGTAAATTGCTATTATTCCTCGTTTCAACTTTATGTATTTACAGGTATCATCTTTATAGGAAAGTGCAAATAGTGGAAGTGACTGACAACAACATTCAATATGAACACACAAGAAAGAGTTGACAAACATTTTGAATGATTTTGAAATCTAGACACATGACAAACATTAAATTGAAAAAATGTTCCCAAGGTCAAACGCTGCGTAACTAATTCTGTTTTTAGCATTATCGGGCATATCCATGAGTGGGGTGAAGGCGATCGCTTCCAAATCCCAAAATGCACGGAGCCGAGGCGCCTAAGCCGGCGACATTAGTGAAGATTTTCATCTCAGATTCGTATACCTTATTTATGACTGCGGCATTGCGAAATCTGTCAAAGTTTGAAAATACCGATAACCATGCAAAGTTAACACGATCAGTGTAAACTTATTCAAACTAGTTTGTATTTTCGGGCCCTGATTGGTTCTGAAGATTGTGTTATCTTTTATTGAAATTAAGTGATAAGAAAGATTTAATTGATTTCGACGTAACGAATCATAA
>JAQGAC010000822.1:0-18602 GCA_034696585.1 Isotomurus maculatus
ATTCATACGATCGCGAGTAAATGCTCAAAAATTGCGAGTAAAGAGCAAATGCTCAGCTTTATGCATACCACTCAATGGGACAGCTCTAATTATTTCCAGATAGGAAGTTGCTTCATGATTCATCGTTGTTGTGTGCAGGTTTCTCTCGTGTACTCCGGGCATTTGTTTTGTTCAACATTTTTTAGTGTACAATACTTGACTCCCTTTATTTCTGGATTGTTACTTCATGGAATGGACGACTTGCCAGTCTTTCCTGCTGTAGACCAAGTCACGACTAAATTCAACATTGGCTAAGAATGCAACTCACTTTCAAGTCTTCAACTGTTTCTCAAAATAGACAGGGAGTAGTCGAAGGAGACAAGATTGATTGATGCTCCTACAGCTTAAATCAAAAATAGTTGCGTTGCTTCTTTTCTAGGAGTTACGACTGTGCTGTGCTCAGTTTAGCTGAAGATTTTTAAACATTTTTAGGGAAAAATGTAGTACCTGTAAACTCTGCCGACTTGGAAATATTTCCTACTTGATTAGTCAGTTTATTGGACAGGTTTATTTAAACTTTAAACATAGACCTATTTTTTATGCACAAAAGTAGGTTTGAGTAACGAGGTAATTAATAGCCAAGTTTGACTGCATATCGTTTTAAGTATGCGTTGTTTTATGAGATGAACTTGCCTAGTAATTTATACTTTACACAACACATCTGTGATTATGGGATGACGTGAAGACGATGAATCGGATGATAGAGGAACAAGTTGGGAATCAAGATTCTCTCATTAATTAGCATAGGACATGCATATAATCATTAAGGGTAATGGATAATGTAATGATATCGAAAATTATAGGCTGAATCTAAATTGTGCTAAGGATCTCAGTTAGCTTGATTGGCTTTTACAAGTTATTAAATGGTGCGTACAATAGTTTAATGATGTTGATAAGATGATAAGAGCTTATTACTGCGGCATCTGCAGTTTAGAAGATAAGGCTGTAGTGTACTAATTACAATGGAAGCAATCAGATATTCAAAATGAAATCACTGCAGTTTGATGATCACAAACAAAGCTTGGTTGCTGGAGGCCTAAAAAAGTGAACATCTCTGTAGCTTTGTAAATGACATTTACAAGACAATGTTTATTACGTGACTTAGGAAGGAAGTAAGTTCCAAAGTGTAGCTAGGGATGAATTGGGAGGAGAGAAACTTAAAAGACGGATTAAATGAAAACAGCTAAACAGCAATCTGTGAATAATTCACGTCCTCCATGAAGCCATATAAAGTCAAGGCAAAAATTGCCACCCACACAGGATGCACTGCATGTGTACTTCGATAACATCTGACTATTCACAAACTTAAGCTGCAGCAGAGAATTTCATTAAGCTGAGTGCAAAGTTAGTGTGGATGTAGTTCCTCATAACTAATAGCTGAAGACCACAATTACCATTTACATGTCACTTTAAGACATTCTACAACTAAGGAAATCCACTATTTGCTCACACTTTAGCATCCTTCGCTCCTACATGAGGAAATAAGATGCAAAGAATCCCTCATTTCTCTTATTGGTTTTATGCAAATTCCTATTTTCTTTGGCAAATTACTCGCTAAATATTTCACAACTGAACTTGCACCTGATTAAAGAAACTTACTTCGCAGTTTACTTGAACTGTTTTCATGTAAATTAGCCCTAGGACCAATTACTCCTTGTTCCTTATTGGGAAGCAAGGATAATGTGATGAAATCAGGGTAAAACATTTTAAATAAATTTTCCTCATAATCACTCTCCCGATTTAATTTCCACCTACATAATTGCTATGGACTAATACCAACACATTTACACATGTAAATATATTATTACTACATCCCCGGTAGATTTATGGTTCAATATAAACGGAGTGAAGCCAAAGAGCTGACGAAACCTGGGCGGATATTTTAATGGACAGAGGTGGAAAGAATTATGAATTTATTGACTGCCTTTCCTAAGAGACAGATGAATAGAATCAACAATGAGACTTTATTACTTATTAGCACGAAACGAAGACAATGAAAGTATAGAAGGAGAGGGTCAGTCAGTACATTAGAAGCTGACTGTTTATTAGACATTATTACCTGACCGTAAATCGAAAGGAAGGAAATGATACTTCCCTTTGAAGCAAATTGGGAGAATTAGTAAAAGTCACTTGGATTCTCGTAATACTCTCGTCATCATCTTTATATCTCTCACACAATCCTTCCGTTACTTTCCAAGACACAAGGCGAATTGCTTTGGCGTGATGATGATTATAATAGTTGGATTTTACTGTGGGGGAAGAGACACATCTCTCAACACCGAACCATCGTGTATAATATTGTGTGTCATGCTACATTCAAGGGTTAGACTTTTTCGAAATGGAAAAAGGATATCTCTCATTATTTCCGCCACGCCTGTCACTGCTTCTTTCCAGAATTAATATACTTCACACACAACCTGGATGGCACTCCTTTAGCCAACACTCACTTCTTCAATATAATGAATTCTCATTCTCCTAGCATTCCCGTTTTAATTAGTATTCGGGTTATTATTGCTAGAGGATCTACCTGTGAGCAATACTTTTTGGAATTCGTTTGTTCACTTCGTACTAATACACAAGGAGAGGAGTGCTATGTTGTCCACCACAATAAAGTGGAAATTAAAACCCGAAGGAAACACGATGGGAAGGACATGATGGCATTTGATTCATGAATTCCTGTGGAATTCAGCTTCTCAGGCTTCATTGGGTTTGACCGTGCCTGGAGGAAAAGCTGTTGCAGTCAATTATGTCTGCTGAAAGTGAACGGCGATGCAAGGAGCAAGTGAAGGAGAAAACGCAACTACAATCTAGACTCGATGATGATAGAACTACAACGAGACTTCACTTTTGAACTCTTTCATCTCTCCTTTAGCTTTGACACGAGAGTGACGACAACATGGAGAGTTTTTGTGATCAAGTTTATGTGCAACTCCTCATTCCTAATGAAGAAGTAGGCAAGGCCGTGAGTATCAAGATGAATATGAGTGTAGGATGAGTTTATGTACATCCAAATTATTACTTTTCATGTGTATTTCGCTTATATGTTCCATCGCTTCCACTCCAACGGGTATGATTGAAAGTATAAATTTCTGGTTTATGTTTGTAAGTCTGTCCAGCAGAAGAACTTCTTAAGCTGTAAATTGTCTACTGGTTGTTTGGTTTCAAGTCTTTCGAGTATTTGAAATCCACGGAGCGAGACAGATATGATGATGAGTTATTCTGTCACTCATTATTTTTAGGCTTGGCCTTTTCTTCAATGAATTCTTTTTGATTACTCCGGATGATGATTTTTATGTATGGGAAAACTAATAGTACTACTTACTTCAACGATGATTCCCATTCACGACAAAATGTTGCAGGAGTGTTACACATTTTATTCACGACAGAGGTTTGAAGCATTTGGGATTTACACAATCAAAGTCTTACTCGCCCTTTCTTGTACTCTCTGGTAATCTTTGAAAGCTGTTGGATAACAGATAGGTGTGGCATTTGCATATAATGAAGTCGTCGATGCATCTGGTCCTCTCCACTTACTTTCATCTCATTTGCTGGGATTTGAGTGGTCGGATTTTTAAAGGACAAAAACATCTCTTCTGGTTCATCTTAAGTTTTTATGGTTGTGTATCAGATCAACATTTATACTTGGTGTTCGTATGTTTAGTACGAATGTATGCAGTAGAGAGATAGACGCTGAGGAAATATATTTTCGTCTGGTTTAGTTCCAGCGTTGAGCTTTCATTCTCCTCGTCATTTTTCATTCTCCAGGATCCGAAACATAACCGTACGATGAAGGGTGACTAGTGTAACCAATTTAATAGACGAAGGAAAAACTGAATTTCCAGGCTAGAATGTTCCAAGTTATGCCGTATTGAAGACATTTACAAGATCTTGTGACTTGAGCCCTCATATTTTAAGTGTACAATGGGATGTCTCAAGTGTTTGCTATTTTTCTTGACTTCAGGCAGTTAGGCTTACGTTTGTAAGAGTCGTGCGAGTCGTACCACAGCAGATGAGGAAAGTGTACTACAAACAATCTCCATCTGCACCTGGCTCAAGATGATCTTCCTGTTAAGAGACTCTTAGAGGTTTTTGCTCATAAGAGTCTTCTTATTGTATGAAGCTGGATAAGTTTATTTGTGTGTAAGATATATATCATGATCTAAGCTTATAGGCAGCCCTAGTCACCAGAGAGAAATAGTAACTGGTGAAGGTGAAGAGAAGAACATTTCTTCAGCTCGTTTCTGTGTGCACTTATATAGCTTAGACGGAATAACTGAGAGTTACAGAAGGATAATAGCTGCAAAGAACAAGTTCAAGGTTTAAAGTTGACACTGATCGAATCAAAGGTTTAACTTGGTGAAGCAGATAATTCGTGCTTACAAAGGTACTCTGCCGATTGAAGAGACTCTTTGAAACTGACTGATGAGATGGATTGTTTTGATACGACGAGAAATTGGATGGAAAGGCATGGCAAGAGATTACTACATGGACTTTTAAATTCCATCGCATTAAAATATTCATCCGATGATGGTAATAATGGTTTATCTTCGGAGATAACAAACTCCTTGATTCTTAATGGTTTGAGTGCAAACTGCATATCTATAGAAGGTGTTGGATGCTGGAAGGTTACATAATAATACACACAAAGCTTTAGAAATGTCCACGTGGCAGCATTATTATAGTACGTACAGCCTACATCATTACGCACAGTCTTGAAAAGCATGTCTCCTTGATTTGACACCTCAGTGAGACAACCTTATCCTCATCAGTTGAGATTCTTGTTGGAGATAAAACGCTGCCAAAAATAAAGCTTGCCATTGGACTAACAAGTCATCTCTGGCTTTTGTTTCCTACTCCACGACACTCGACTAGCTAAAGATGGTTTACAATTTACAATTTAGTTGTTCAAATAGAAAGGAGGTAACAGCGGAGATATGGACATTACATGATGACTATCTTTCACTCGATCTTCTTTCGGCCTTTGAATTAAGATTTATTTTTGACAAATTGTTTTACATAATCATATTCTTTGGAAACTTTGATATAAAGGCTGAGCACAATGGTCAATGAATATCTTTGTGAACAATGCACGCGTGTGTACTTGTGGTCATCTTCTTTGTAGACAAGAATCACCTTTTGAGGAACTCTGTGGCGAACATAAATACCTAGACACAACCCTCCCACCTCATTATTCATTCATCTACTAAAATATTACTTAATGCATGACGGTACATAACTCAATTATTCAAGAAGATGCTTTCTAAATTCACTCCACATGCGGGTAAGACACTTTGTAAGTTTAAGGTTTAAGAATACCTTTAAATGTAGACATGCATGTAAGGAGGATATTCAAATTACTTCACGGAATTTCCTGTAGGGCTTCACCTTATTTGCATTTGGTTAGCTGTGTTTACTGAATGATGTGTAGCTAAAGAAAATACAGTGGACAGTTACACGACAATTCGAGTTATTTGTTCCGTCTAATGAATCTGAAATCTTGCATAGTAATTTGTTCAGTACATGACAGGTTACTTATTTAGTTCGTCTATAAAATGGTTACTTGAATTTCATTTAGAATTTAAGATGTGGTTTACATTCGCGTGCATCTAAAATATTCATCCTTTTGCTGGAAACATTTTATTGCTTCTTTGACGATACTTATTTAGACACTGGAATAATCAATAGACATCGGTGCAAAGCAAGGGTGAACTTTTAATGGCAAGAGAATGTCGACTGCAAAAGACTAAATGGGAGTGAGGAGCAGTAAATGACCACAAGTTTATTTAAGTTGCATTCCCGTGCAGTACGAATGACGAAGGTTGAAGAGAGACAAGCTGAATGAAAGGAGGAAATGCAGTATTAGGGTTATAGCCTAAGGAAGTTCGTAGAATCGAGTATATAATATATCTAGAAATCATTAGGTAAATATCAAGTTCGTTAGGAAAATGACCGGAGAGACGGCGAGAATGGTGGAACTTCCCATTTATTCGGGCTTAATTTATTGGACATAGCAATTTAATGCAATCAAGGAACTGGTACTAACTGGCAATGGTAACCGTCGTTCACCCATTCAACAATTCAACATTGTAGGCCCATAAAGGTCTGCTGGACAGACGGACGGAGGTCGGCAAATTCTCTTTCCATAAAAGTCAATGTTGTTTCTACTTTACTTTCTGCACGGACAAAAACTTATCTTGTGTGTGCACCCTTTCCATTGAATAACATACGCTGCGTTTACTTCTTTGCTTCATGTGAGATGGGGACCAAATGATAATATGCATCATTATGTTTTCCTTCTTGTAATGAAGGAGCTCTCAGATGCCACTGGGAATCAGATTAACTTGGCTTCCACCCACAATACGGGAAAGTACTTTTCTAAAGAATGGGAAGTAGTTGGAGATGAAATACTCTAAAGTATTTTAATAAGGTTACATCCCTGGAATGTGAGGTCGTGAAAACGCACTGAAGGAAAGAAATCATGAGAGAACACGCCTAACCAAAAGCCATGGACAAAATGCTCAAGAGTAAAGTTGATGAGTGTAAAAAGCAAACTTTTTCACAGGAGAAAATTGGAAAGATGGTTCGTGGTGTGTCCTCGAAAATATCTCTTGTGTATTTTTAGCTACTCGTTCTTTACGTAGTTGGTACACAGTGAAATTCACTTGTGTAAGGTACGTAATGTTTTTTGTTCATAATGGAGTATTGGATTCTGTGGGGATCTGCATTTGCATTCATTAACGAGAGTTTACACGAGTAAGGAACACTTTAGTAGAAATAATTAATGAATTGGAAAGCAATCTACAATTTCTCTCGGAGGAAGTGTTTGTCTTGTCTAGTGAGGATATTAAGTGAGACAAAGTGTAGTTCGAATGTTTGCTTTCCGGTGGTCGTAACAAATCGAAATTCTGAAGCTTAAAATAGTTAAGCTACACTTAAACTTCCGCAGTCTCTGTGTTTATTAGTCTGTGAAATTCAGTTAAGAAAATTAGGACGTGCTGAACACAAATAAGATTGTAAACTATTATTAGTAGAGGGAATAAATGTATCAGATAAAGTCAATAGTCAATAGTAAGCCGTATATTGTAACATTGTAGCTGTTGGATGCAGTTGAGGTTGAGGCGATAGTGTGTAATGATGATGCATCTGCTAATTTAGCTAAACTTTTGAATAGAAACAGATGTCAATTTCCACCCGTCAGATTGCATCATTCGTGGGTTTGAATGACAGTAGGAGTGCAACTATGTGGCCCAAGGTCTTCGGAGGCTCAAAAGTGATTTGATGAACAATTCGACTCTGGATCACTCACTTGTCAGTAAATAGGAATCCGAGTTTTCTAGCTCCTCTCTGCTCTCGTTATTCCTTTGAACGATTTAGTTTCCTCCGGCAATTTGGATGAATGATTTGATACCGGAAGAAATAACCCGATGCGATGTAATTAGCCCCACATTGAACACGGCTTAGGAGATTACGTAAACCAGAATTTTGGGATTACTCACGGCACTTTAGTGTAACTGACACTACTTTATGTTGCCCATAATAACTGACAGAATCCCACTAATGTGGTTTGATGGCTGAGAGAAATTATGTAATTATACTTGACATACATTGACTAATGCACTCAAAAGACTAGATCACTTGTCAGTATGACTTCATCATTCATTACGTTATTATGTTTTGGAAAAGGTCATCTCGCAGCTTTCTAAAACATACTTCTTTCCACACGTCAGTCTTAATTTTACAAGAACTGCTGTACAGTCAACAACGGAATTACGTCAAAGTCATGATACATGATGAAGCACCTACGTAGAAAGAAGCCAAGAATAAACTCACACAGTTATCTGGTGAAAGTGCAGCCGTATGTTTCAGTCACAGAAGCGCAGAAAGATTGGATGTGCAAATTCTTTGGCAGGAAGCTCATGGCTCATGATTTAGTCATAAGTAAGAAGAACTTAGCAGAATATTGAATTACACGGATATTTGCAAAAAACATGGATCGTAGCTTCTGAAGTGCATAAGCTCTTTAGGGCCATAAAATGCATGAAGGTAATAAGTTAACGGTTGTCACTGAGAATGTATTTTACAACAGGGGAATATAGATCGTTGGATAAGATCTAAACAGCCAAGATAAGCACAGGAAAAACAGAGTTTTAGGATGTAAATTGCAAAAAGTAATGCTTGAATTTACATTGCGGTGCAATTTAAATTCAAAGTGCAGAGAGGAATCTGCATGAAGTAATTTGTTCGTGGGCAGGATGAACTAAAAATGTCAGTCAAAATGAGAGTCTGTGTCGAGATAAGAAGAATACGATTCTTATTTTGTGCTAAAGACAGAAGTGCAGGAGTCGATTTAAGGAGTCTGGGATTCAGTTGTCCGTTCTCAAAATGATTGAGAGGGTGAAACGTGGAATGAGATCGTTTCTTAAAGATTAAATTGAACGGTTGGATGTGAGTCAGAGAGTTTTAAGCAACCAAGAGCGAGAGATAGTCACTCAAATGTAGCTGGAGCGTTCGTCTGATGGAGATTCGGTCTGAGATGACCACCAACTGTGAGCATGTAATCAAGTTGAATGAAAGGAACAAATAATGTCCGTAGTAATAGGGACTCGAGCTTTAGAAAATTTTCAGATGCGCTTCCAACTAAAACTTTCGATCGGTTCGAGATTAACTTTTTCTGGGTTGCAGGATGCATGTGTGTGTGTGTAGTCTGACTGGCCAAAGATAAGTGTTAAAGATTAGGAGCGAGAGAGAGAGAATAGAATACCAGTTGTAAATCAAGGGGATTCAAATAATACAATAAAAATCATCAGCCCACATCTTTTATATTTCCATTTGGAGAGCCCTCAATTGTTAAACGACTCTTTTGGGGACACAACTCATCCCTCAGTTTGTGAATGACTTACAAACTCGATTACACTAGAAGATAAGTGTGATTCCACTCGATCCAACACACTTTTTGCTTTGGTCGTTAGCTCTGCTCATGGAGAGGAGAAGGGTGCTTAAAGTAGGAGCAAAATATTTTCAAGCACATAACACCTAATGAATGGAAATAGCTCTGCAAAGTGGACAAATCTATTAGAAATTGGTAATGAGACACGACACTCGTGTAAAAAGCAACCTCTGTCAACCGGACACTCGTGGACTACGAACGAAAGCCTCTTTACATCTGTCAACTGGAATTTGTGAAACTGAAAAACATTTCCCATCAAGATAGCCTTGTTGTACATTCCTTGCATGTTGAGTTGTTTCCACAAACAATTGACCATTCGGTCTCTCCCAGTGAAATAAGATCCACCGAGCATCAAAAGAATTTCCATATTGAGTGTTATTTGTAGAATTACGAGATGTAATTAGATTCGTGGATGTAATTTAAAGGGAATGATGGTGCTAATGGTTCGAGAGAGTGGATCGTCATGAAGTAATATGACGAAGACGGTGGTAACAGTAGTACAAGTGATGGTGGAGGGTTGTAAAGAAGTCTGTACGGATGGAGCCGGTTTTGTGAAAGGTGCTCTTTTGTTAATTGCTATCTCTTAAGTATCTCTCGGATTTTGTTTCAATCTACTTGAATCTTTGTAGAGCAGACAGAAACAGGCCGAACACCAAACCAATCAGTCCTAATACTCACTTATCAAGTTTCCGTCAGCCCCGTATTTCATCCTTTTTGTACTTTTACCTTTGCGATTCACCCGAGCGTTCATCATTTACTTGTTGGCCTTTTGAACACTGGATATTTCTCTCCTGAGGTAAACCTTTCGTGGAATCTTACGTAAGAATAAGTGCACAACTAACAACTGAAAGATTTTGAACCACTAGAAACAGGGAAGCTTGAAGATGACCCGTATTATGCGGGTACTGTCATGTTATTCTATTCCTTCCTCCTTGTCAATGAGGCATGTGTTCCTCAAATCCTATGAGAGTCAGCTGCTTCTCTACAAAAGAAATTCTATTGTAAAATGTAACAACTGACTAAAATTGTTATACGAGATGCCAGAGCCAGAAGCCTGTTGTATGCTATAGAGTATTCAGTATACAGTGAGTAGTGGCGTGCTTCCTGAAAATGAAGAATTTAGAGGAAAAGGCCGTTTGGATCGTTAACTGAAGTAAAGTTTGTTATAAATCGTGGAAGGTATTTGGGTCAGGAGATTTATCCAGCTTAAGGTAACTGGAACGGGACGAGGATTTTTCCGCAACGGATCCGCGTTTCTTTTAAGCACCAGAGACAACAACTGCTGTTGTACTTGTTTTGTCTCATTGGCCAAATCTCTTTATTTTCTTTACAAAATCCTTTCACTTTCCTCCAGTTGATAAAACCTCGAGTATAATTCACCCGACTTAGCATGACTACTGGTGTATAACCTATCAGTGAAGGAAGCACAATTCAATCATGCCTTGAAAGACGGAGGAGAAAAAGTCAAATGTTAGATTACTTGTGTACAAGTAATCCTTCCGTCTTCCGTACTTCCTCGACGTACAATAGGAAGAAAGTAAAAGTATTCCTGAGTTTTGGGTATGGTAGTAAAACTAGTAAAGTAAAGGGCTGGCGAAATGTTAGCGAGACGTGTCATTAAGTATGGTAAACTACAACATGTTTTGGTGCAATGGCGTATTGCCAACTTTTCCATTCATGTTCGTCACTCTGCTACTACTATCGCCTTTTTAAAGGATTTGACGTGATATGTGCACTGAGCAGGATGAGTTCTCAGATGAATCTGCCAATTCTTTTAGGTTGTTTAATGCACCACACCCAGAAGTGTGATGAGCAGAGAGAGCTGATGGCTGGAGCTTCCCTGTCTTTTGCTAATATTTCAATTCCTACAGAATTTATTACAGTTTGAAATAGGTAGCTCTCCAATTTATTGCAAAGGGAGTAAGGAATAATACACGCAATTCCTTTACAAGCATTTGTTAATATTGAGAATAAGGCTATAATTCTTTGGTTGAAGAAAAATAATGTGACTGTTTTATGTTCTTTAGGTATGCAAATAAGTTTTGGGGTTGTCGTAACGAGAGTCTTCTTGTTCTCCCCTAAGTTAATAAATGTGTTTTGGCCAGCAAGATGCAAGGTAGGCTTGGTGGCATTGATGTTATTAAGGTGTAAACATTAAACACACTGTCTTAGAGATGAATATCATAAAGTTAATAGTAAGGAGGTTATGCAGAAAAGTTGTTTTTAATGAACTCATCAAGTTTAAGACTCGGAAATTTTTAAGTACTAATATCAGGTGTGGTATTTCAATTACAGGTTTTAAAGAAATTGCAAATGAAGAGAGAAGAGGCTTTTGTAATAAATAAATTGCTGTAAATTCGCTGACCGTGTGCTTCGCCGATGATTGTGGAGTTTTAGTACAGTTTTTGCACTAATATATTTAAGATTAAAGTTGTAAAATGACTGTTTATGAACCGATGATGTGGCTGCTAATACTCTCGTAAATATGTTGAGATCATAAACTAGAATAATACCTTCAGCCTTACTTACTATATAATTTGCAAATTATTGACTTCATTCATGGCTGCATACAATTAAAGCTTCCAAGTGTTCAATAGCCTCCTTTAACCTCTTCATTTCTTATATTATATTTTGAAAGTCTTCAGAAATTGAGAGCACGTGTGTTTTATCATCTCACAGTTTTACATGAATGCATTCATTTCTATTCCTGAGGTTCATTCTTAGAAATCGGTACAGGGAAACGAATCAATTACAAAATGTATATTTGTACACGCACTCTTTTTGTAGCATACTTACGGGTTCGTTCCACTGCTTGAAATGCAATCAAGAATCGAATGCATCACATAATTCAATAATAAATATCCTCAATTTAACATGGCTGTATGGAACGCAAACAAACCACAATAGACGTGTAACTCTCTTGGGCTCAGTGTATAGATAGTTTGTTTTTTATTGAGATCTGTTAGGTGTTTTTATATCTGATTTCAAACTTTAAACCGAGAAGAAAAGAGTAGATGGGTGCAAAGTTGGAAGGATGACAGATGCTCTCGGACATAAAATTGACACAAGGACCGGTGGAATGATTTATTTCTCATGGATGGGCATTACAGCCATTAGCATTCAGCACATGTTCACCCATCACCCTTCCCCTCACTTTAAAACATCAAACACATTGCATCACCTCAAATGTAATTGCCACTATAAGTCCGTGAAATACTTAAAGTTTCATTTCACACGGCCAACATTAATTTAAAACTCAACAGTAATTTATAAATAATTTGTGAGTGGAAACAACGACTCTTATTTAGCTGATAGAAGTTAAAAAGCCTCTTTACTTTCTACTGATCACCAACATATTATTTATAGTCCACAGCTCGATAGTCAATTAACTGTGTTTGTAAAATATACTCTTGCGTTTAAATTTATGCACCACAAGGAGAAGTATAAAGTACGAGGGGGTAATTACATTGATTACCAAGTGCAGTTGTGTAGTTCGAGCATGACATCCCCAAATGGCTTGACAATTCAATGCACAAGTAATTGTAAAGTTCTTTGATCTTGTAGAAAAGGAGGTTACATGTAGAATACAGATCGAAGTTGACAAAAACTCATATAGCTTTTCACTGCACAAAAATACACACTGAGACGAGACTCTGCTGTGTATCTATTTTCCTTATAAATCTACTCTGTCTTATACTCGTGCATTTATAACTCCAAGCTTGCCAAGAAGTTATTCTTAGCAATGAGGAGAGAGACTCATCTTTTTAAAATGAGGAGAGATGTTGTGTTAGATTTCGTTGAGTTAAACTAACCCGTAGAATAGCCTAGTGGAAGTGAGCAGTAAAAGGAATCTTATACTTTTGTCGTAACTCTTTTGAGTCAGAGTTCACACGAAGGATTGAAGAGAGCAACCCTTTCTTGAGAGACGCCGAGGATGTTAGTGCATCACGGAATTCAATATTACATACGAGAAATAGAGAGGCAGGACTGCGACTGCCACTCTCATTGAATGCACTATGGCTGCATTCGATCCATCTATCTATCTTTAATTTCCAACTTACAGAAAAAACGATTTGGGATTTGGTGCAACGAGTGCAGTGGAGTACTAAACTGAGCTTTGATGCACAAGATTCCTGACGAGACAGCCAGTTTCTTGAGTCTCCAAGTGATGTATGGCATCTCTTTGACGTGCTCATCTTCATGAAAAATGTTAGCTCAACAATGACTTCATCTGAGGAGGGTTAAGGAAGGAGAGTGGAGTTATATTTACTTTAGACTGCACCAGAGTTCCAGAGTGCATCTTGTTAGATGAGAAAATACCTCAAGATAAGTTGGATGAGGGATATCATTGTGTAAACATGCACTTTGCTTTCCTCCACATTCTTCTTCTGACTGACCTTTGATATTTAAGGAGAAAGGAGGAGGGTGTTCACGAAATATCAAGTCCAAGGAATCTGTCTTTATTACCACGCTGCGTCTGTCGGGTCTATGTAGTTAGCATTAGGGTTGGTTTTCTCTCGAGTCATCCCTCCTCTGGTTGTTCTACTCATTTTTAGGGTTATTAAAATTAAAACAACTCAACAAAGTTCTCATCTTTCAGAGATCGATAAATAAAATTATTTCCACCCTTCCCCAACAGGAGCTTAAAATTACTAACTAAAGGGTAGGTTGTTGTTGTACATCAGTTGGTTGTCGGGAGGCTTTGGTACTCCGAGGAGATCAGTTTGAATAGATGCCTTGTGTGTTAGAGTGTAAAAGGGCGAAGTACTTGGGTGATCATCACAACACAGACCTTCCCACAAATGCATAACGAACAAGAAAGACTGCCATAGCTCTGTGGTAATTTCCTCCGGTCCAGAAGAAGACAACCAGCAAAAGGGGATGAAATGATGAGATGCACATTCAAATAATGCTGACTCCTTGTCTATTTGTTTCGACATGAGAACATGAGATAGAAAGGTTTGGGATCTCCACACAAATTCTTCTTGAGATGAGAAGCCATCAACTGGAGCAGACAGTGAAGAGTAGAGAAGTATTGAGTGTAGCCATCCACCAATCCAACTTTATACGGCTAATCTCCCGAGAGAGTAATTCTTCAAGGAGGAAATATATACCGCTCACTTTGTACAAGACTTTCCTTTTCCTTCTCAAAACTTTCTCAATGGGAATCCCTTGCTAAAATAAATAAGTTTTGTGTTGGTTGCCGGTATAATACGAGTCTTGCCGGCGTGTTGGTTGGAACATCTTTGGGGAAAAGGTTGGGATGCTGGGAGTTCGTATATTTTACACATTTACACAACCACATCTTCTTTCTGCATTTTTGTATGAAACTCACACAGTCAACTAATGATAATGATGCAATCCATCTCGGGAACAAATAGTAAAGTGCAACGAGAGTCTTCTTCTTCTCAAGGTGGTCCCTGTTGTTCATCTCTCTCCTCTTTTTACCCTTTTGTGCGTATCTTGTGTACTCTCAGAATAGGTTGTGTGATCATCTGAGAACTTCACACATGTTTCGAATCACTGGGATAATTTTGAGAACAAATCTCTCTGTCTCTCTCCCTTCCAAACGTACCAATCGTAAATTCGTAAGTCTTAGGGAGAGAGAGAGACTTAAAAACTACGAGAGAAGAAGATCGACTCAGCTAAATCATCCCGAAACAAATCTCATGTTTCCTGTCGACAAAAAAGTAATTTGAGGGAATCTCATCCCACATAACTCATCGACGTGAGGACACACATTATTCCTAAATGAATGTTGATGGGGTAGTCACAAATCATATTTACTCGTTGGTTGGTCCTCGTCTCCTCACTCACACTTTTTCAATCTACCCGATGCATCTTCAATTAACTTGAAAGAACATTTATCAATTCAAATTACCGTTTCGACTTGGAGTGGAGGGACATACGCTCGACTCATCTTCTCTCGACCGACCGTCGTTTAGAATCACTCGTCTCTAATTCCTTGTCAATGTCTGTCTCTTCTCATGAGGATCATCCGCTGTTGGTGTTGTGTCCCTTTCAATACTTTCAATATATCACCATGTGCGTATCGGCGTATCGCAAGGTAATCCTGAACATGAGTCGTTCATATTATTTCTTTTTCAAAATGTTTATCTATCGCGTGTCCCCGTGAGTTTATGTGTGTGTGATAGAAACTCTCCGATAAAGGTACAGACAGAAGTTCAGTATTAGGAAAGGGTTGGTAGATTGGTAGTTCGTAGACCGACGGGGGTATCCCTCCTTTCTGCTGATGTGATCTGCGAAGTGTCGAGCAATAAATGGTTCACGTCCAGCCTAGATTCCCACTGTTTTATTTTTCATGTGCAAGCCCCAAGTATGGTGTACGTACGGTAGATGATATGATTACTGTGGTCATTATATTTAGGAGAGACCACTGCTCGCCACTGGTTTTTGCAGATATTATGACTTGATAACGCATAATGACGTGAGAGAGTGAGACGGCCGGCGTGATCTTGATTATTTAATATCAAGTTATTGTCTCGTAGGTGTACACACAGTTTTATTACTGAGGGTTGTCTGGCTGAGTAAACCTCCTAAGAGAGCGGAGAAAGAATGCAGATAAATCAATAAGGGTTTGTATTAAAGCTAACTCAGTCTATGTGAGATCATTATGCACTAGAGGAGGTATACACCGAAACAGTATAAAAGTAAAAGCATGTTGAGAGTATAGAGACTCAATAAAGTTTCAGAAGGAAAGGATGGAAGGGTGTGGTCCGAAAAACTAAGGCCGGAAAGCATTTAGCCTCACCTTGCACTATACCCGACGGTCTTATTGCTCTTCGGAGAATTAATGCAAGCAAAGTGTATTGGACTCTCTCCGAGAAGGTTGATATGGACAATCAATACTTTGTGTATTCATGTTCCTTGTAATTTGGTACTTTTCCTGGAATACACACACAGTCAATCCTCAACGTGTGTTGTTGCAACTGGTAGAAGGTCGGATCAACTATCACAGACTCTTCCCTCTTCTTTCCTCTATTATTATTACGTGTGGAACTGACTAATTTCCTGATTTCTTCGTAATCATTCTCTTTTACGACTTTCCCCGTAAATTCATGTGTACGTGCGAATCCAAATGAAACATAAACAGCCATGCACAACAAGCCGTATTATTCATTTGTACCTTTGAGGCTAAATCATTTTGGCTCTGACCTCCTCTCTCTTTTCTCTCCTTTCTTTCATGGCCTCTCTCACCTTTACATTATTCCTCTGACCAGCAACGTAACAGTTCCTCCTGCTGCCTACATTTTATTTAGTTCAAGGTCTTTGTGGTCTGGATCTGGAGGTTTAATTGTTTTCCTCTACAGACTCAACTCAACTACTGCTTTACAGCACTAAAATCGCACCGTATCAGCAGGCAGTATTAATGCCAAAACTAAAAGTCCTTTCCAACTGAGACTGTCGTCTCTAGCATTAGTACGTATCGGTTCTACAGTTTTGTAGCGAGAAATTACGAGTTGTGCTGCACACCCGTTTTGTGTTGACTATTTCCTCCTTTCTTTCTACTGCTTCTACACTCCGAGAATGCTTTCATTCATGTCATTATGATTGCGAGATTTAGGTCGACACTGCTCCTTTCTCTGTGAGAAGTAAAAAGTGTATCTGACTTGACATCAAACTCAGTCAGTAATTGGGTGTCACATGGCTTAAACTGACGGAAGCATGAGAGAGAAAGAATGACAGTCCATGTCTGTGGAAGGCTGGATTCAAGTGTGTTGTATCAGATCGGGTGTCTTTCCCAGGATTAATTCGATCTGAAGCTTCAACGAAAAGGCCAGTGAAGAGAGGACAGGCACTGAATGCTAAATGGCTACATGTGTACGCTACATTCTCTCTTTCTGTCTCTGCCTCTTCGTGCCAACTTAAGCCCTACTTAATTTAAATGGTCAGTTAGCTACACCATGTTTGCTCTTTCAATGGACGGACTCTCTGATTGGAATCAGAATTGCCTTAATCCCCTGAACAAAGAATGGAGGAACTCTTACTACTGCTGCACTTTCGACTTTCATAGTTGACTAGGCATTTGTCACTGGAAATCGTGTTTCCTGCGTTAGCGTGACAATCACGCAAAAAAGATTTGGATCTAATGTACTGTGTGTGTATGTTGTATGTGTGTGCTTGTAGAATTGGTTGACTGGTCATCCTTTTCTTCATAACAACTTTATTGTTAACTAAATGGTGGATTCCATTCACTCGGAAGAGTAATAGCGATTAATTCCTCTTGATTTTCTAGAGAGGCGAGATTCAGGATCAACTTTTTCTGAGAACTCGAGAGCCGTAGATTTGAATCTTAAAACTGTAATCCCATCATCATCCAATCTATCTCTTACGCATATAAAGCTAAAGGTTAAATTGTGCAATGATCTTTATAACTATGTGGATATACCAAAGGGTGAGTTGTGAGTTGTAAACTGTTCATTCACTTTGGCATGCTTGACATTAAATTCACCACGCTAGTACGTGATGGAAATAAACGATTCTCTCGGCAACTTGTTAAGGTCTTTTAAGAAATCCTTGTGGATGCGATTAGTGTCTCGATATGTTCATCGCAGTATTTATACAAAGGACTTGGAAAGATGCAAAGTAGTTGGGCGCATTAAATTAGCAATAAAATTATTCAGCTGCCATTCACGAGGCAGATTAGAAACAATAGGAGATTTGTTTAATGCAATCATAAAGACGCATGCGATTTGTGGATTACCATAATTTCCCAGATTCATTCACAACTCACTTGCGATCTTGTTGTTGATTAGATTAGGTGCATTTAGAGACAATGGGAGCTAAACTCACAACGCTGGCAGTGTCAAAGTGCAGCAGATGATTGGAAAGATGAGCCAGAGAGTCTAAAGCAGTTGCATTGCATTATTCACTACTGCTTAAACCTATCCAGGTGTAACCTTTTAGTTAACGTAAAAATAGAACGATTCATTGTTCCGTCGCCAACTTCACGTCGTCCTAAATTAATGCCTTCGACCTGTACGAACTTCCAAGTCATTCGGGAACACATGTGAGAGTGTTTCAGTGTTTGTACTGTACCATTCTACCCGTAGGAAGCCAGCGATGCAAGTATGCATGAGTGATTTAATTTAAGATAGAAGAGGACAAAAAACTCCATGCAGTGAGATCTTGGAAGTCTCAAGTTATTTGCAATCAAGGCCAACAGTGAGGGATCTAGAGAAAGAGAGAAAGAGCTAACGTAGCAATGGTAATGCACAGAGAAGGAATGTGAAAGAGATGAAAAGTTGTTTGCATTTGTAGACTGCATCGAATAAAAGACTCAATTGAAGTTAATCTAATTTATTCTTCTTGTAGTATCATCATTATAATCATCACCATTATATTTCAACAAGAAGTTATTAGTTGGCGACTGATAATGCGTGGCTATAACTGATGAATGCTACTCCTGCTATTAGTAAACTACTGCAACTGCTTCTATACTACTGTATAGCTTTATGAGCAGTGAGATGCAGATTAGTGGTTTGATGATTCAGTGGTGTGCTGTTTTTCTCTCGGGATTTTTTTCGTTAAGTCATGAAAGGCTAGGCATTAATACACAGTGTCGGTATTCAAAGAAATTAAAATGGGATAAAAA
>JAQGAC010000823.1:0-18594 GCA_034696585.1 Isotomurus maculatus
ATTATAATTACTTAACTCCTAATAACTCCTCAATTACCCGCACACTCAACAATGAGTGATTATTAAATGTATTCAACATTAATGGCTTTTCATCAGCCATCTCACAATATCATTCTCGTGAGTAAGACATTGCCCTACTCCTGATGAAATTGAAGGACAGGTAATGACTCCATCTTCTATTAATTCCACCACAGACGTTCCAGCCCCTCAAATCCCCACTGCATCCAACCAACCGCTTGATCCATCCATCGACCATCCTCCTCACACATTGTCACCTATACCTTCCTGTCTGTTACCACCTTTAATAGATGAAACTCTAGCCAATGAGATCAGTCTCACACCTAGGGAGCTGCAGGACAGAAACTCATCTGATACTCCTCCCCGATACAACTTTTTTCCAAGAAAAAAGTAATCTCATTTTCCCCGGACAACTTTCAACAACTGTCTTCAGGAGCTTTCTCCTATTCCCCAGGAGGCGTCCGCTCTTTGGGAGCCTTCTCATATTCTACAGCCCAAGCGACCACAGGAAGCGTCCCAACCCACTTGGACATTTTCCTCCAAGCAGCATCAAATCGGTTTCAGGACCAGAAGACCTGTCCCACATAATTGTTGGAACGCATCTCCTTATTTCTATCTTGAAGCCCAGAAGTCGAAATGTTTTTAAATTTAATTATGTTTTCCCTCATTCACGCAATACTAATTGAAAATCCGAACAGCGACATTTTTCCCATGAAAATCTCTACGGGAATAACTACTCGCGAAGTCCCTGTGTTGCTGCACGAATCGTCTGTTCCATTAGTTTACCAAATGCCAGTCCCTGACTGGGCACTATTCGACACCATGTCTTCTTTCCGGGCATTTAAAAACACTCCCTAATTGAAGACAATTAATCTAATTCTCCAAGACAAGATCAATCCTCCTGTCAATTAAAGCTTCTTCCCACTAACAAAAGATCTTTGGATTTCATCGCCGATTTCTATGAATGGTGCTGTGGATTTGCAAAAGCAAGCTCGCTTGCCCAATTGTTTACCGAAGAACAAAAGTTAGCTAATTTTGCTAAAAACCTAAAGCAACAAGTGCATCAAGAACACGCATAGATTGTAAAAGAGTCAATTGTGCTCAAAAAATACCAAGCGCAAGTTGCCAAGGTCATCAACGACACCCTTAACTCCGCTTCAAACACTTCCGACCTCTTGGGCAGAGGCGAGAAGACCCTCGAAAATCAATTCAATCAATAGTTCAAGTAGCTACAGTCATACATGCATTCACTTCCACCAACGCTTGGCCACACACTGCTGGAATCACCTCATACCTACGGTAATCATTCCTGTAGCATTCTTAGAACGAGACCTCCTCCACTTAACCACAACAAAGGGTGCCAACCATCATGTCCTCTCCATTCCGTCTCATCAAGTCTCAAGATACCTCACAATCCCCATAGCAGCCTGCGTAGTCTCTCCTGCTGCAGTAATTGTGACCATCAAGGTACCCGTCATCAAAAGAAAAACGGTTTATTAACTACTCCGACTGCAGCCACTTCCATTCGCATTTCATGGAACCACCTGTCACGTTGATATCCGTGCATGACACGCTCTCATCTCTAACGACAAGATAATTCCTCTCTCTAGTTTAGAAGAAATGGGATGCACACCCAGCCTCTCTCATATCTGCCAAATTCCACGCTATTCAGAGTACGCAGACCACAGCCCAGCTTGCCTGGAAGTCTTACTTAGCACCACCACCACCGTTGCAGAAATCAACAGTAAATGCAATCTAATTTGCTCATACGACCATTCTCCTCCACTTTACATCCTACAAATCGATGCCAATGATTTTATCATTGCTAATGCGAACGGACCAGTGCTTCTCGATTGCAGTCACGGCATTCAGAACATCAGTTATGCATCTCAGATTGCTCATCTTTCATTAAGCCTCCCTTGTATGTGCGAGACAGAAGTAAAAGGATTTAATAACAAGACCGATATTCTCTCACCACGTTTCCCGTGCACGAGAAATGGCCCAAATATTACCAATTTCCATCACACACTTCCCTCAGCCTTCTTATCAGTTCATCATGCTGTCTCTCGAAGTCTACATTCTTCCGAGATATGGATTCCATTCTCAACTACAAATGGACTAACTCAATCCCACATTTGAACCTAACAGGACCACCACCATTAATACCCCTCCTCTCACTTCCCGTCGTTCATCTTAGTTCACATCTCTCTGTGTTCTCCTCCGGTCTAACCCTCTTGTTACTTTGTATTGTAATATTTTTGGCATACAATGTATGTGGAGTGTCTGTGCCAATCTTTCCAACTGCGAAAGCCGACACCACCGCTAATCCACTTGAAGTCACGTACGACATTTTTTTGCTCTTCGCGATTTTTATCTTAACCGTTTTAAGACAATCAGCACTCCGTAATATGCGTCGCAATAAGATTTAATTGACCTCTGTGAAATTACGAGCTCAGTCTAATGACTGTGACCCTTAGCCTGATAAGAATGACTCTCCTTATCCACATCAGCCCAAAGACTTACCTATCTTTGTACTACTAAACTAATCCCAATCAATCAATCCCCACCTCTCTTTCTGCAACATGTCATTCCACCGCTCTGATTCCGTAGAAGAAATTCCAGGCCCTAGTTCATCATTTTACAACGTCCCTTCTGCAAACCCTACAGTGGATACTAAAGCCGAAGTCACCACCCTCCACTATACTCTCGATCACCGCGCAGCACCTTTTAACGGTTTTTCTAATCAGTACGACCCACTCACCCGCTTTCGTATTTTCATAGCCAATACCTGAACCCTTCCCACAGCCTTTGGCCTCTCTTTCTGACTTCAGTTCAAATCCAGTTCCAGCTTATGGACCACATTGATCGCTGTCTTTTCATCCTCAACAAACACTCCCATCCCGACTCGGGACCTTGCAAGACAAGTCAGAACACTGCTCGCAGCACCAAAGCCCAAGTAAAAGACTTAAAAAATAACTGTCAACGCTCACTGAACTATCTCAACCAACAATGTGCCAGTCATGACTCCCTCCTTACTACCATCATATACCGTTTTATCCCTTCAGGTCACCCGACGCACATTACGCAGTGTAGTACCAACCCACATGGCGTGCAGATCAACTCTCACGCAGTTCGTGTATCAACTTCTCCCATGGCTCCGGTACCCCTCTCTGACATTCAAGTAACCAGTGTACGCTCCCTGGCAGTAGACAATTTTGGTGATTTCATTCGCGCATTCAGTAATGCCAGTTCTGAACCGGAGACTCTCCACTTCTCCCAGTCCAACTCGGATCGGTCACGTAAGCCACCTTCCCGTTATTCACCAGGACCTGTCTCCAAACGCCCCAAACTACTTCCCAAGATTCAGTAAGACACAGCAGCTCGATACAATTTACTCATGACCACTCACAATCCTCATTCTCAGCCGTTACTCCCTAACTTCCCCCACAAGGTCGTCCCCAATTACCGTCGCGTCTCACACGGTCGTCACCATTGACAACGGCCCCCTGCAGATAACCCGCCGACACCCTGTCTCTTCTTTCCATTGTCTCCCTCACTCCTTCCCCCTGATTACCTGTGGACCCTTTCACAACAATCATTCAGACCATTTATGAACTTCTGGTGCATGCGACTACACGAGCTCAGCGACTTGATACAGCCGAGTCTCACCTTACTGCCGTTGAAATTCGACTTGAACGTGAATCTCGGGTTCTTGCCCGTCTAGGCCGTGAACTGATTTTTACAGCAAGATCCAAGCGTGTTTCTTGGAACATAATCCACACCCCCACTAACCGTTTCTATCATGGATCGTCGCCCCCGTCCCCCATTCCTTGGTCGTCCAAGTTCCTGCCGACCACCACATTGTCGCCCTCCTCCACCTTCCCCGGTCAGAACACCTCCTCCTCCAAACCCACTCCAATATCGGATCACCATGAATACCGATCTCCTCCCCACCCACACCTTCTGGAAATATTTCATTCAAATTGTCTATGCATTCTTCGGGCTCTATTGCTACGTGAACATCACTTTGTTCCGCGCCAACAAGAAACACGAGGCCCTCGAACACCGCACGGATACCATCATGACTAAGCTTTCCACCCTCCCAACCCCCACCCCATCGTCCCAAGGAGACACCTACGATAAGATCCTCGAGCTTTCCGCCCAGAGGCAGAACACACAAGAGAAAGTATCCCAGCTTGGGAACGAGATCCGTGCTCTCAAGCTAGGTCGCAAATTAGGCTTGCTGACTTTCTCTCCTCCTCCACCACTAATCTTCATTCCACAACAACTGAGTTCACACATCAACCTCTTGATGGATCGAGTAGTCCGAATTCATCAACGACCTCAGACATCCCGTCAAGTGAGACCTAACTCTGTACCCCATGGTGATCCACCACCACCGTACACCCCCCCAACCAATCAAGTGATTCTTCTCATGCCAAAGTACGACAGATTTGACCACACTAACCGTCTGTGGCCGGCGTTCGAGCTAGTTGGAAAGGGAATTTATGCCATCTGCTCATACTTCCTCAGTGTGTTTTTCGAACTCCTCGTCAAGTGTAACACACAGTTCTCTACCCTTCAGAACCACGAAGCCGACCTTCGGTCGATGCATGTCAGACTAATTGAACTTGAGACTCAAGTAACTCTCCTCCAAGCAGTGAAATCCTCGTTGTCTGACGAATTTCTGTATTCACGAGATCCTTGAAGCTGACCTCAACTCTATCCGCGCAGATGCCAGCATTCGGGACGACAGACTCCGAGTACTCAGAGTACATTCTACCGGTCAATGAAGCCTCATAATTTCGTACAACAATCTCTGCTGGAAAATAATGCTACGTTCTACAACTGCAACGGAAACCTACATTTTTAAATTATATCACTCATTGATGTTATAAAATTATTTCTACGTGATCATAGTTAGATGTCTTATCTATTCCAATTAGTAACATTTGCTACAGAATTCATTAGGGTCCTCAATGATAACTGTTTAGTTTAATATTGTGCCTACTGCATATTACGGTATTAATTCAGTTAAGACGTTGCCCTCAATTTATTCTAAGCGCCGATGAATACAACTTAAATGGCTAGATGTTTGTTAATATGGATATGATTATGACTAAATTTTATCGCTCTCATTAATGATTATAGGATAATATCAGGTTAGTTACTGCTAAACTCTCAACTTTTTAATGGCCCCAATCATAGCATAGGATTGACCACAGACTGTGAATTTCCTGATCTCCACTGTTGGGACAGGATAAGAATATCAATCCTCCCCTGTGTTTGGGTACAAGCTAAACGGTTACTAAGGGTTTTAGTTCACAGCTAGTTTCAAGCTAATTTTTTTTCACATTTTGTAATATCATTACTTACTGTTACTGTCAGTTTCAACCAGCCTAACGTATTGTTACTATTTATATATTTATGCATTTTCAATAATTGTACTTTTCACCAATCATGTCCGTCGTAAAGTCCACCTCCATTCGTCGACCCGGAGTGCCTTCCAAGTTCAACTTACAAGTATAGGTTATTCAGTTACACTTACTTTAATTCATCGATTAATGTTGCTGTGAGCTTCGTATTCATTACGTCGGTTAAGATACCCTTAGCGTATTTTTCCACTTCGATTACGGTTAAATTTCGACGTTTAATTAATTCCATCCTTCCAGCCGGGTCTACTGAACCGCATTACAAGTTGGAATAATGATATAACACTATATTTATAGTTCCTACTTGTTTTCCTAAACCGCACATTGTCAGTGCATTTTTTTTGTTAGGTTTATATATTTGGTTTCTTCGTGTTCCATTTTTTCTCGTTATAATTTAATGATATAACTACCAGTTATTTTGCTGAGCTCTTTAATTAATTACAGCGTGGGTTTGTGTCATTAGTGATATAACTTATCACTTTGTTTGTGTCGTCAGATCGTCGCCATCATCACATCTAGCCATAATTATGATTATATTTGTTTGTTCCTTTTGCCTTATTTTTTTTGTTTTTTATTTTAGTTATATATACTTTTGAATCCTTTGTTTTATTCCAGTAACCACCTCAAGTGTACCAATTGTTTTGCTATTACCTTCGTTAATTAAGTGCAGTACAGATTTTCATGGTCGTGAAATGTACCGATCCTTGTTATTATAGTGTCGTCGGAACTTTCGTCAGCGCCCTCACACCTTCCTTAAATTATCTTAATTTGTGTAGTATATATACTCACTTTAATTTTGATTTTGTTATTATGATTTTGTTCACTCGTTAAGATTTCACAGGCTTATAGTTGGACCATCCTGGGTATGTTCTGCGTTCGCCGTATTTGGTTAATATTCACATAACATTTTTTTTTTCTTTTTTCGTATATGTTGGTTTCCTTCGGTTATTTTCCATTTTAGTTAGTTAGTTAATTACCTTTATTGTTTTTTCTACTTTATTCATGATTATAATTTACGGGTAATTATCGCTGATGCTCGCCGCCTCTTGTTCTACCACCACACCTGTACCTTTTAGTCGCTTCTACTCTACTAGCTAGTAGCTGTGTTTTTTTGGATCGCGGGAGCGATCTCTTCCCTGCCTGGGGAGTATGTTAGGATTAATACCATAGGTTAGTACTACTCAGGTGTACATGAAGTTGTAGTTGTACAGGTGCAGAGGCTATGATTACTTCATATCCCACCTTTAATAAAACACTCTTAGACTGCATGCGGGATCAGCAACACCTTCGGTCTGTCTGCCTCAACTCATTTACTTCCAACTCACCTGGCATCACCTCATCTCACTCTCACCTTACCCTTAGTTCTAACAATAGTTACAGCAGTACCTTCAGTAGTAATCGTGATCCACGGCAAACGAGTAGAGCGGTGGGAGTATTGGAAGCCATACGACAACAGTTAGCTCAGTTGGAAGAGCACCTAACCGGATATTAGGGGGTCCCGAGATCGTACCTCGGACTGTTCGTTCTTTTGGGTCTATCCCATACTACTCCAGATCTTCTTTCGTTACATGGTGCCGTAACCCGGGAATACTCGTGTTAAAGGTATACGACTTCGATTAGCATAGCAGCTATTAGACTCCCCGTGATAGTTGATTAGCATTAGTTGGCAACCGGTGGGACAGTGTTTCATTGAATGTTTAGGGTTTCCATTCAGTTCCGAGATTAGCAGATTAGCTTATCTCTCTCTAGTCATAAGCATCCTACGAGCGCTTGGCTCCGTATCGTCCGTTATACTCTCTCCAGTGAGTTGAGCTAACCGTTCCGTACCTTCCACACTGTTCCTTACCTTCAATAATCCTCTTATCGTCGTCCCTGCTTTAATCTATACCTACTGTAAAATATCTTCGCTTCTATGTACGTTGGCGTGTGTAAATAGCTTCTAGTGTATTTCCAGCTTTGTGAAGGGAGAGTAACGTGTGGGTAGAATAGTTACAACAGTACCTTCCGTAGTTACCGTGATCCATATCAAACGATTAGAGTGATGGGAGTATGGAAAGCCATACGACAACGGTTAGCTCAGTTGGTGGAGCACCTAACCGGATATACGGGGCAAGGTTCCGAGATCGTACCTCGGACTGTTCGTTCTTGATGGACATCTTTGATCTCCTTCGCACTCCAAAAACGGCGACTCTTGCAGGTAGTGTCATTAGGGACTTTTCGGCTTTTCTTGGCTAATGTTTACATAAAATTTTCATTGTGTAGTTCTTGTGGTGTATACGACGGAATCTGTTTGCATTTTAATGCACTTTGTGAGGAAGTAAATATGAGGAATATGGACCAAATATAGTGAGGCCCAGTAAGACAATAGATGTAATTAATTTAAGTGCAATGGGTCACTTTACGCAATTAAATATCGCAAAGTACAGTAGTTGATAAATGGGACCGAATTGGTTATGATAAGATAGGCTAAGAAGTGAATTGGGACGTAATAAGCACGTACGATTAGGCAATATACGAGAGAAATATGGTGTGACTTGACTCCTTGATCGACGTTTAGAGAGTCGCCACTAGAAATAACAATGGCAAAATTGGACGAAGTAGAACATGCTTAACATGATGAGACACAGGGATAACATGGGCATTTTAAATGTGATTAGTATACGTTTGTAAAGATGACATTACAATAGTAGCAAGAACAAAGATATTCAAATCGGAGATATGACGCTAAAACTATTGATCCTCTACAAACCGAACAGAAGCTTTAAGAAGTTTAGTCGAGGCTTTCTGCGTAGTAAGTTTCCTAAGCTTCGCAACATGAAAACAAGCTGGTAAAAGTGAGAAATGTTAGCAAGCTTCATAAGATTTTTCGTTAGCGACGTAAGGTTACGAAGATTACTACAGTCACGACGTTTACAATTCAATTCAAGAATCCCCTCATTAATTGTCGGAGTTAAAAAAACCCCGGTCAACAACAATCTTTCCTGGTAACGGAATTATAACTCGTTTTGTTGCAGGTCTTCTGGCGGATTTTCTATGTAATAACGTACTGGTCATGAGAAAACTTCCATTGCTAAGAATTTGCGATCCCAATTTGCTTTGAGTACAATATTTTAAACTTTCAGATGTTCATTTTTGACTGCGCCAATTTAGGATCGCGTATTGCTTGCTGTTTAATCTGTTTAAATGTATAACTTCACATACTTCGCAAAAGCAAGGTCATTTTCATTAATGTGTCTTTGTGATTTTTACTTATGGCAACTCGATTCCTTAAAGTTAGACGTAATCGTATTTGGGATTGGAAATACTGAGACCCAATATTAAATGTTATTTTGTATTTAAGGTCACTTGTAAAATGATATTACGGATTCTAGCGATCACTTTCGGAGCTGAGGTAAACCAAATGCGTCGGAAAAATTGCTTCAGTAAAGGTGTCATCTTCAATGGAAGATTTTTGTATTTTCAGCTATATATTGGTACCTCCGGTTTACGTAATAGCCCGAAAACTGCAAGCAATCACATGCCACACAGCGAAGGAAAACTGAGCAACAAGGTATGCAAGAAGCTTTATTACACGTCTTTCGCGATTTAAAGTGTAACTTATTTATGTGCAATTCATTATTTCTCGAGCTGAGCGATTATGTCCGTAAAGTGTGAATGAACCAAAATCTGTGTTGTTATAAGTTTTAAGAATTTTGTAATGAGATGCAAGATTTAGTTCTTGGTTGTAAGAAAATACCCTGGAATAGTATCTTAATCAGATATGGAACTGAGGAAAGGAAAAATCCGAAGTTCTGTGTGAGGTGAGTAGCAAGAATAGTTACAAACTGGGTAAGGAGTTTACTGTTGCAGTTTTAGAAACTGCAGGAAGTACTTTTCTATCCTGGAATAGACAGAGGGAAAGAAATATAAGAAGTACACGATACGCTGAAGTGGGTTTTTTTTCTGTATTCGGAGTGATACTTAATTTTTTTGACAAATAGGCATCCCTTTAATGTGGATTTTACAAGATAATTGACGAAAATATAACGGAAGCACCTTCACTTTTATTTTTGCTGTGCCATATAGCTTTATGGAAAATGAATGTTGTAAATAAAATGTTTGTGACGAAAGACTGAGACCTTCAGTATTTAAGTAACTGGAAGTAACCCCTACAAAAATAGTGACATGGAGAAAAATGTCTTGAATAATAAACACATTGGGGAAACAGTCTTATTTAATTAGAAACTACGGGCTTCACAGTTTAAACCGTTCATAACGGCAATCAAATATATTCAACGCTAGAGCGAAGACACGCGTAGCACCATTGAAGGTGCTATCTATCCCACGCCTGGAATTTCAAGCAACCGTGATGGGAGCTAGATTAGCAAGTTTAATCAAACAACAATTAACTATCAAAATCCACAACACCTTCTACTGGACGGACGCCATGACAGTGTTGAAATTGATTCGCAGTGACGCACGAGCCTTTAAGCCCTTCGTTCCTCACCGCATAGGAGGGATTCTGGACAGTTCGTCAGTTTCCCAATGTTCCAACTAAACTTAATGTTGTTGACGACGCTACTTGCTACAACGAACCTTCGGATTTAAGTCCCACTAGTCGTTGGTTCACAGAGCCAGCTTTCCTAAAGGACAATGAAAGCCAGTGGTCACAGGCAAAAATAGATTCTATCAGTGAATATTCCCAGGACATGGAGATGCGAGCTGTAGTGCTAGCCTTACGGGAAGAACCTAGCCTCATCGAGTTCACCAGGTTCAGTCGCTTCCAACGCATCGTACGGACGATGGCCATGGTGTGTCGAGCTGCAGCAGGATGAAAACACTGCACCGACGAAGAATTTTCCGTGCTGGAGTTAGAAAATTCAGAGAAGCAGTTGGTAAGGCTAGGTCAGTTGGAGAAATTCGCCCAAGAGTGGCGAACGGGGGGAAGCCCGAAGTGGATATAAGGAGTAGAATCAGTGCCTTGGAACCCTTCCTAGACAAGTTCGGAATTTTGCAAATCAAAGGAGACTCGCTAGAAGCAAAGAAAACGAAGATTTCCGACAGCCAGCGATCCTGGATGGAAATCACCACTTCACTCAACTGATGCTGCAGTGGTTCCACGAAGAATGTGGACATCAAGGACAAAGAACTGTTGCCTATTTAGTGCGAAAAAAATACTGGATTCTGGGAGGTATGAAGGCAATCAAGAAAATCTGCCATAATTTTCTCCTGTGCCAACGTAGAAAATTGAAGATTAATGAAACAAGAATGGCGGACTTACCCACGTGCCGTCTTGAAGCTGTATGTCCGTTCCACAATACGGATTACTTCGGACCCATAATCGTGAAATTAGGACGAGGAACTGAAAAAAGATGGGGAGTAATTTTTACGTGTATGGAAACACGTGCAGTCCAACGTGAGGTTGCGCATAGCCTCAACACCGACTTTGCCATTATTTCAATTCTGGGATTATCTGGGAGTGTTCTACAAAGTAGAGCATATTCTCAACAGCAGGCTCCTGTTGGAAGTGTCTGTGGACCCAACAGACCCTGAAGCAGTTACCCCCAACCATATCCTAATTGGTTGGCAGGGAGGTTCCACGAACCAAAATGTGCCAGTTCCTGTGTGGGGTGAATTCGTGGACCGTGACTTGTGGACAACGAAATCGTGGAGAGTTACCCAACGACTCGCAGACCAATTCTGGAGTCGCTGGAGGAAAGAATATTTGCCAACGTTGAATAAGCGACCTAAATGGATTAAAACTAAGAACCCTATCAATGAAGATGACGTAGTGTTTGTGGTTGACGACGCAGCGCCAAGAAACACTTGGCTGCTTGGAAGGATTGTTGCAGCATACCCAGGGATGGATGGAGGAGTCCGGATGGTGGACGTGAAGACCGACAATGGAACTTATCCAAGCCCTACTAGCAAGGTTGTCAAGCTCCAGGTAGGAGAAGATGAAGCGTCTTCATTGGGGGAAGAATCTGGAGACGTCAGAGAGGTCAGCAAAAAGAGAAGGTCAGTGAGAACCCAAAAGAAGAAACTCAACTTCAAAACCCGTAAGGTTGTATGTGAGGAAGGAAAGCCTAGCTTTATGGCATAGGATTTCCCATAAGCAGGGGAGCCTAGCCTTATCGTGTAGGTTTTCCCATAAGGAAGCTTGGGAGCCTAGACTTATGACAGGATTCTCCCATAAGGTTCAAGGTTATATAAGGCTAGGTCTAGATATTATTGTTTTGAATCAATTGTTTGTAGTCAGTTGATGTTTATTTTAAATATTATTATTGTCAATGTTATTAGATGAATTGATAGCTAAGTATTGGAAAATTTATTGATGTTATTATAGGGTGAATTCCATAGTTTTATTTTGTTATATTATTTATTTTATACTTGTCTGTCTATTAATTCGTGATTTACGCCTAATGTGATGTAGTATATAATTATATTTACTTGAATATTATAATGAAGAGAATTGAAGTTTAGAAAGTGAAGCGTAGTCCTGGTGATGAGGTTCTCCTGAGGGGTAAGTAGTGGTTGGACGCTTCTGGAGGAAGGAGACGATGGGAAGGTTGACGAGAGCAGAGCTGCAAGGGGCACGAGTAGCTGGTCAATGGAGTCGCAGATGGTGGAGATGTGGAAGTGTCGACAGAATGAAGGAAAGGTCGACACAGGAGTAGTTGGGTGTGGCACACAAGTTTATTGTGGGGATAAAGTTTACAGAGTGGGGGAAGAAGGAGGTCACAGGAGTGACCTCAGGAAATGGATATTAAATAGTAAGGCTTGGGGAGACGGTGTTCATGAGGGGAGAACCAAAATGGGAATGGCTGCTGCTCCTCCAGCAACCACAAGTATTGTGTGTTGATGACGGAGGTGAAGAAGGAGAAGTCATGGAGGGAAGTTGTGGCGCAGGGATTAGCCTCACTACAGTTGCCGGGGGTTCTGAAAAAGTGGGCCCCACTTTAGATTAGCGGGGGGGGGACGGCGGCTGTCGCAAAAAAGATGGTCCGCACAAGGACGTCTGCAAATCATGCAGCGAGTCTTGATGGACCCGTAGGAACGACAGACCTGGTAGTTGTTTTTGACGTGTCCAGGGCGTCCACACCGGAAGCAGATTGGGATTGTTTTGCCACTGCTGGGAAATATTCGGAGCTTGTCTGTCAGTCGACCAGAACTTGGATCGTTGTGAGGACGTGTTGGACTCCAAGTTTGAATTTGACGCAATGGCCGAGTTGGCTTGGTCGGAGGTCCGCTGAACACGATGTTCATGAGTGGAGTCGCTTGTGGGTTGCGAAGGAGTCTAATGATGGGCTCGTTTCTGCTCATCCGCCGTTGTTGTAGGAAATGTGGACGACGGGCCGGAGTTTTATCTCCTTTGAGGGATTCTACCTGCAGTGTTGGTGTTGCTGACGGTCGGGCTGCTTGTGGTTGCTGCGGTGTTGGAGGTGTTCCAATTTGGAGTGCGGCCATTTTATGTGATGTGGTCTCGACACTATCTTCCTCGTCTTCACGTAAAATCTGGTCGATTTCCTTCGGAGTGGATTCCTTTTCTGGGGTGGATTTATCTGTCATTCTAAAAATACATAAAATTGTTCAAAAAAATTAGAAAACGTTTGTACATATGTGAAGGTAATTGTGTGTGGGGAAAGTCTTGTGGGAATTAGTCTGTCTCGTCCCGAAAAGATTTATAGGAGACGGGATCAAATCTAACTTGGCTGAGGGTGGGTTTTGGACCAACGGGGTTTGAAAAAGAAAGGGGGGTAATTCTGGGCTACTGAGGGAGTCGCCTGAGGGGGTGGCGAATTCATATTCGTCGCTTGCGCTACAAGATGGCGTTTTTGGAGTTGTTGATGAGCTCGAAGACGATTGCATGACATCGTCAACGGGCTCAGGACTTCTCGCGTCTGCGGCTGGCGTTTTATTTGTGTTTGTGGACTTTTTGGGGCGCGGTCCAAATGACATGGGGGAGTCAGAATCCGAAGGATAATAATTCCGGTGAGTGGGTCTGTGCGATGCGACCTTCCGGTACTCGTCATCGTAATCACCGTCATGTCACCGGAAAAGAATATATCATTATTGTAAAACCGTTTCATGTGTCGTACGCTCACAATTCGCTGGGGTTTATTAGGGTTTGGAATTTTTCGGGCGTCCTGGACAAGTTAATTTATAGGGCCGGCCTGTGAGACCACTAACAATGGCCCGAATCATTTCTCCGTCCATTTTCTAATGCGATTCGGGTAGGCACGAAAATTAGCAAGGAGTATTTTGTCGCCGGGGTAAAAACGAGTGTCGGGGTGGGATTTATCGAAGTTAGCTGTACACTTCACCTGATGCTGTAAAGTATTTATTCTGGCTTTTCTGAGAGCCGTCTTATGTTTTGTGCGGGTAGCAATTAGGTCGTAATTGTCCATTTTTTGAGGGATAAAGGTCTATTATTGTCGGAAGGTAAAATGGGGTCTCTATTGTAAAGGAGTTTGGACGGGGTTTGTTTTGTGACTGCGTGGGTTGAGACATTTATTGAAAAAACGGCTGTAGCCTGGAAGGATTTGATTACGTCATTTTGCCGTTCACACCCACCGTTTGTGTTCGGGTGGTAAGGGGCAGTTAATTTGAGTTGAATATTGTTGTCTCTACAAAACGATTGAAATTGAGCACTAGTAAATGAGCTTCCTCGATCGGCAAGAATTTGTTTGGGGCAGCCGTGTTTAAGAAAGAATTCTTTTGTCAGTCTTTCGACTGCACATTTAGTGTCACACGACTTAGTGGGCCAAGCTTCCACAAAACGGGTCAAATTGTCAACTACGACAAAAATATAGGAATTTCGGTGTGGGTGCGTTGTAAGAAAGGGACCTTGAAAATCGATACCAATGTGATAAAAGGGTTGTGATGTTGGAGGCACTGGGTTTAATGGGCCGGGTTGAGGAAAATTGCGGCGATTGAAATATTGACATTTGCCGCAACTTCTTACATACCTACGGCAGTTTACGTACATTCTGGGCCAATAACGGAATTTTGAGTCTTTCTCTTGCAATTTTAGAATAGAGAAACTAGTAGTAGTTTTACACAGGGACTGAACTTTAGAGTATTGTAATTTGCAAACGCGCTCAGAATTATTATCGTCGGTGACCGTTGGGGTCTTTTAATTAAGGAGCCAGCAAAGGGAACAGTGATCGGTAACGACTTGGAAGTGACGGCCGTATAAGTAAGGACGGAAATGCTCAACTGCATAAATTACTTCTAAGCATTCTTTTCCGTCACTGTGTAGTTTTGTTCGGCTTTGTGGAGGGAACGAGAAGCCTACGCAATTACTCTTTCTTTACCGTTTTGGATTTGTACTAATGTAGCACCAAGACCGACGTTAGAAGCGTCGCAGTGTATTTATTCGAGGGAGAAATCGTCTGGATAAGCAAGAATTGGAGGGGATATTAATTTATTTTTGAGAGTTTGAAAAGCCATTTCACATTCGTCCGACCAAAGAAAGGGGTGGTCTTTCTCTGACAAGTGAGTGAGGGGTTTGGCAATTTTGGAAAAGTTGGGAATGAACCGTCTGCTTTAGGAACAAAGGGAAATGAAAGACTGGGATTGTTTTTTGGTGGGTCTTGCGAATTCTGAAACTGATTTGACTATTTCGGGATTGACTTGAACACCGTGTTCAGAGATTATGTGACACAGGTAAAGTAGTTGTTTTTCGCCAAATCTACATTTTGAGGGTTTCAGTTTGATACCGGCATTATATCGTCCAGGTACACCAGTGCAAGTGTCCATTTCAAGGGGACTAGCACATTATCGATTAATCGTTGCCAAGTAGCAGGGGCATTACAAAGACCGAATGCCATTACCTTCCATTGGTAGAAACCGTCTGTGGTGATGAAAGCAGTCTTGTGTTTATCGGCTTCATTATGATAATATGCTTGGTCGCAGTCCATACTTGAAAAGTACTTCGTGCCTTTTTAGCGGTCAAGGACATCATCAATTCGTGGGAGGGGGTACCGGTCTTTTGTGGTAACGGAATTTAATTTTCGGTAAGTTCCGTCTGGCTTTTTCACCAATACGACAGGGGCAGCCCAGGGACTGTTGGATTGCTCAATAAACCTGTTCGGTAAAATTTTGTCACAGATGTCTTTGATCTTAGTTCTTTCTTTGAGGGCGGCACGGTAAGCTCTTTTTGTATAGGCAATGCGTCTTTCGTGTCAATAAAGTAACGTACAAGGTGGGTGTGTCCTATGTTTGTTGGGTCTCGGCTAAAAATGTGGACTGGGACGAAAGTTGAGATAACTAGGACTTCTCGGATTGGGACAAATTTTTACTAAAAGAGAAATCTTGTGCCTTGGGTTGACTGCTACTTTGAGGTTGAACGTAGGAAAGGGATTGTATTTGTTGGGTTTGTGGTTGACAATCTAATTGGAAAAAAGTGTGGGATTTGTCAACAGGTTCGTAGGTGCCGATAATGTGGTTGCGTACTAGGCAGATGGGGCTGTTTGTCAGATTCATAACATAAGTGGTACCAATTCCATTCACAAGAGAGAGAATTGATTTAACGACTGCAACTTTTTTCGTTGCTTCCAAATTAGGATTAGGGAGTAACAGAAGGTCACCAGAAAAATTGGAGAGGCTCGAAGAAGGTGTACTCGTTTCATGTCTTCTTCTCTGACTGAGGGAGACCCTTGATGAGGGCTTTGACTTTCTCAGAATCTGACATGAGGGGATTAATTAAGAGACGTAATTTTGTGGGTCGTCACCATGAGTAAAACGGATTGTTTTATTCTGGGACATTTAAAAATCGATTTGGGAATCATGATTGAAAAAAGCTAGGAAATCTGGTTGGAATTCTGCCCAAAAAGCGTCATTTGTGGGAGCTGCGGCGGGTTGGAGGAGATTGTCGAATTTGGGTTTTTCAGCATCGTACCAACTAGTTGCCTGTTCTGAAAGGCACTTATCGAGGCGCTTGTACGTCCAAATCTTGCCCAAATTAAAATCACTAATGTCGGATTCAAGTCGCGTAAGTCACGATCGTCAGATTGACCGTCATAGGTAGGGAGGTATTTAAGGAGTTTGACTTTCTCGGCATTTGATGGTGATGCTGGGGCTGCCATTCGACAGGATTAGAATAGGGACACTTAATTTGAATACGGCTTTTGTTTTATGGAAATAATGTAAATACTGTAAAAATTTGAAACTTGACAAAGGAGAGGTTGACAATAGAGGTGACCGGACAATCGACTGAATTGCTTTGTTGGATTAGTCAGAGGGAGGAATTCTCCAACTGCAAGAAGACAGAAAATTTTAGTGAGGGTACTCAATGTTTGCTTGCATAAAGGTCGGTAAAAATTAAAATATTTAAAAATACAATAGGAAGTCGCACAATTAAAAACTGTAGCTTAATGTGGAAGGTAAAGAGGCAGTTGCTCCAGCAACCACAAGTATTGTGTGTTGCTGACGGAGGCGAAGAAGGAGAAGTTGGGGCGTAGGGATTAGCCTCACTACAATAGGAGCTTCTTATGTTTCGTAAGGCTAGGATTTCGTTTCCTATGTCAAACATATTTTGAAGACTTGTGAAGCTAGCGAGGCTAGTCTCTTGAAAACGTTGTGTTAATGCATGTACGTGTGATTAGTGTGTAGAGATAAGGCAAGCGGAAATACGACTCGTCTCTGTCCGTTGATTTTTTCTCATTGGTTCGCGCATGATGCGCATTGATGTTAGTGGAACGGAGATAGGACAAACGGTCATGAGAAAATAATTGCTATTTTTAGGTACAATTTCGACTTCGTTAGGTAAAGTCGCAATTAGGTTCACCTCAAGTTGATAAAATAATTAAGAGAGATAATTGTGTGATTCTGTGATAGAATACTCCGACCGTTTGATAGAATTAATAAACGGAGTTTCGAAGAATTGCAGAGCGCATTAATTTGTCCCTTCTTAATTAGAGTAACCACGTTGTCGTCTATACAGCGTGACGAGAGTCTAGGTCCAGGGATCTGCGACTGAATTAGTTTGGATTTGTCGGTTAGATTTCCTCTCTAGAAATATTCCATATGGAGCTAGTTGACCGTCGAGGCACTCAGCCGTCATAGAAGGCCAGGGAATTCAGGATTTACGACCGCGAATTGACGCTCTGACACGACTTAGAGGGCTAAGGATTTATGACCCTTAGTTTAACCTTTGAGATTGACCGGAGCTGCCATAGGCTTGGAATAACACTGCTTGTCTTGCATGACAAGTCTCCAGGGGTTGGATTCATCAAGCACCTTAAGGTGTTTTTTTCTCTTTAAGGTCGAGCTAAGCTGAAAGTTAGGAAAAGTGGTATTTACTAAAATCCTTAGCAACTAAAATTGAGATGAAAACTTAAGGTACCTTTTTAGGTGCCTTAAGTGCGTTTGAAACTGTAGAGATGTATGCTTTACGTTTTCACTTTATACAATATCGAAAAAATAGCTCTGCCTTTTTTCTTTCTTGATGTTGGACACCAAACACAGACACAAACAACGGTGCACTTTCACAAATTGCCCTCAACTAAGGTCAGGAAGCACTGCAGTTTGCCTTCAGTGCAAAAGAATTAATCGAGAACTTAGTACATCGAACATTACATTAATCAAGTACAATTGTTCTCCAAAACAAACACGAAGAAGCCAAGCTGTAGGTAAAGAGACTGAGGTACTGATTGCCATACTAAAGATTTAAATTTACTTTGATTTACATTCGATACGTAGAATTACAGCGTTATTCCTGATAATTTAGAACTACTTTTAGAATTCACCCATTGTTATGTTTATTAAGGAGTTAAAACTGTGTGTGTGTGCGTAGTGCGTATGCATTTATTTCGGAAACCGGGAAGACTTTTCAACTTCTGTTTCGGGAACTTACTCATGACAGTCTGCAGACTATCACTATTAAATTTCAGGTTACTAGGTCAATCCCTTCACGGTCAAAGGTCAAAGGTCAACCATGTTTTCACTAGCTACCCCAGCTTGTTGGGTGTCAATGGAAAGAAGGTCTTGACCTGCAGATAATGAATCACCCATCAATAGGGCGTTTTGACGTTCAGGTCCAAAATGGCGACCTTTTGAAGTTATGGGGCGAAGCGAGATTTAACTTGTGGCGAATGTGTGAGTATGGAAGAGAGCGGAGGAATGCAAAAATCAGGCAGGGAGTGGGACTCGAACCCACGTC
>JAQGAC010000824.1:0-18590 GCA_034696585.1 Isotomurus maculatus
GGTATGCCCCTAAGGTGCCTCTCTTGCATGAAATCCTAACGCTCCCTTCTCTTTGCTCTTTCATGCAGCATTCGAGAAGCTTATCGAAGCTAACGGAGGAAAGTACGTCACTCCGATAGTCTGGACTTCAGACATGACAACGAGGGCAAGACAATACTTGAATCCTAATGACTACATCATCCAAATCTGGACTGGAGCCTCTCAATACGAAGTTCGAGAATTGCTTGAGAACAAGTACAAAGTTATATTCTCCAACTTGGATGCAGCTTACCTGGACCACGGCTACGGAACGTGGTTAGGAAGGGAACACTTTTGGACGATCAAGACGTGGCAGGTGAGCTTAAACTTCCAGCATCCCAATGTTCACATCCATGCATACACTACAGTACAAACCTTGGCTTATGAGCTCTTCTTTAATACATTAGAACCTGTATGATAATGATCTCATAAAAATCGCTGAATATCATTTGGGATCGAACGCTACCTACTACTCAATCACGTCCGGTCAAATCTTGGGAGGAGAGGCGACCTTGTGGTCCGAAAAGGTGCGACACAACAAAGACTTCTTACCGATGCAGAAGTTTGTTTGGAAATTTTGCATTAAATTGGGTTATTTCTGCAGGTGGACCAGTTCAACATGGAAATGAAACTGTGGCCGAGAGGAGCAGCCTTTGCAGAGCGTCTCTGGTCAAGTCCTCAAAACAGGACACAAAATGTTTACGCTCGGCTTCTTCATCACAGGGCACGAATGACACGCCGAGGAGTTCACGCAGATCGGCTGCAACCCGAATCTTGCCATCAGCTAACAGGGTACTGTCATGATCCTTACAGTAGACTCTAATCTGAGGTGTACAAGTACGAAGAAGAAAGTTTAGACGTCCTGCCATTAAACCAACTTTTAAGCACAACATGTAAATGTACTACTACGTGCAGTCTTCAGCCTGTGTCTGCAAATATTTAAGAATGTGCGAGTCAACGTGATGATACTGCATGAATGAGATGACTGAATGGATAATTATGTGACGCTGAATGCATTAATTGTCGATAAAGCGTTACGAACCAAATTGGAACAAACCAGTCACACACATTTGCATGTGTTCCTTTCACAATGTGTCTCTCTACACGTACGTATCTCTTATTGTTTAGTATCCTGTACAAACTACATAAGCTCCTGTGCAGCATTTTAATTGTATGAATAGACCACATCTTAAGATTGTTTGGTATAAAAATGTTAGTTAGAACAAACCCATAAGAGATGACCATAAACAATTCGTACAAAACCCGAAATAACTCAAGGTTAACTCCTTCATTTAGTAACTTCTATTTAATTTTCAATCATATCGCATTAAACCACACCACAAGCTCAAACATTGATTGTGAAAGAATATTCCTAGATATGTAAAAGCCAGTCCGACTCTCGATCCATTTGACTTGCGTAGCATGTCACTGAAACTACCAAAAAGATTTGAAGGCGCATATCTATTTTCTATTATCTCATCCACCTTATCACCGAAGGGAGTAAAAGTAAATGCAATTTGTTGCTCAGTATATGAACAAAATTGGCACGGGTTGGACTGTTAAAGTGTTAAATGTAAACTTGCATTGTTTTACTTCTTCTACGAACCATTGTTTCTCACCCACCAAATGTTACACTCACTTATTTGTATAAACTCTTTTATAACAACTTAACACACCTTTTTATAGTTTTCTAGTTCTCCTTAAACCATTAACTTATTCTAACACGTTACGCAGTACACAGTGAGCTGTGCAAGAGCTACACTTTATTTATAACATTCCCAATCTTCATTTTTAGTCTCGCTATTATTCCCACCAGAAATAATTAACCCAAACTCTTACAAACATTTCTCGAGATTCCAAAAGATCTCGAATAGTATAAAAGCCAAAAGCCTTATTCCTATCTCCAACCTTGTCTTTTTGAAGGCTATGAATAATCAATTAGTCATATTTCGCCTGCCTTTCGCCGCACTACGTGATTTAAGTGAGTTCAGTACCACCTCAAGCAATATACACAAAGAAGAAGTATTCCTACGATTCCAATTGGGTCTGTGTGAGACTCTCCGATAAAATGTTGAATGTGTGAGAGTGACTCAATCAGAGACGTGTCGCGTCTTTAATGATACCAAATGCAAGTCACCACACTGAATGCAACTTCTTAATAATAAAACTCATTAAGAACGAGAAGCTCTTTGGTAGCTCTTCTGTATTCTCTGGGACCGTGAAGGGAACAATTAAGGTGAGACTCACTCTCTGAAATGCAGCGTGTCTTATTTCAGATCAAAGTATTTTTTATCGCCACTGCAAATGCTGTGTGACATTGGGCACAGGAAGCTGCCTTCGAGTTTTACTGAGTACTCCCGTCGTTTCCATTGCTTAATCATGGGTATCACATTAATGATCATTAAGCAGTAGGCACACGTCCCCACATCACACACCAATCAATTATACACACGTTGAAAAGCTACAGAGCAGAAGAGCTGTTCCCTACGCGTATTTTTAGTTCATCTGTGGATTGTTAAAAATGTGCTAGTTAAAGTGCTCTTATGCAATAAAACTTTATCCATTCATCCTCTTCTAGTTAAACTCCACCACATTATTCTCACTTCAGAGAGGTTTCATTGTGATTCAGCTCTCCAGCTTCCAATTGCTCGTGTACCTTCGAAGTTGGAACATAAAATATTTGCAGAAGTTGTCCACACATCCTACAAGCAGAGAGGTTACAGCACAAAAATGCAATTAAAACTCCATTTACGTCAAAACAAATATACAATGTGACTTTAGCTAATTACTGCGGACATTATTGTTGAAATCACGAAAAAGGGATACAAAATTAGGAAAAAGATAAACAGCGGAGCATTGTCGTATAACAACAGAGACTCACGGGTGTTCCGCACAACCACACATGAAGTTTCCAGTGCTTATCCTTCATCAACGTAACTAGTCTTTCAATACCCCAAAACCATTAAACTTAAGGACCTCCAGTTCTCGACCTTAACTATCCTGCCTCTGGAATCGATAAGTTCGTTTGTCAGATGATACCGAGAAGTCAAATACTGATTACTAATCTTGTTTGGTAAGTCCAATGCTGTTTTCACAATATTGTCATTATTGAGCATACAACAATGTATTTCTGGATTATCTGGATCCGTATTCCTTCCTCACAAGCTCATAATAATAATATTATATTTGTTAATAAAAGAACTTATGGAACGAACGAGAAGCTCCAAAGGACTTACTAATTGTAAGTAAGTCAAGGTCGCTGGAGTTTAGGGAGCAATGCTCAACGGAAAGTCGAACCTAAACTTTTCAAAAAGTCTCTACATTTTACGTACAATAATACTTCAGTTACCCAGTTATTATCTAGGATATCTAGTATCTAGTCTAGCTGCTCCAGCTTGACAATTCCAGTGTATTTTCGTCCAAAGAACGAGACATTTAAAAGCTATCATTTTCACGGTTGATGCAAATAAAAAGGCTCATAACGAACCCAACATTTATTGCATCCAAAATTACTCGTGACACACGTGTACGTTAGTTTAGTAATCCTGTATTTAATAGCTTAATGCACCCTGAAAATGTAGATCAAGCAGTTTTGTTTTCGTGTTTATAAACTTCGATAACACTCTAAGATACTATTTCGTTTACACATATCAACATACACATAGGAAGTGTCAAATATTAATATGGAACACAATAACACAATAGTAAGCACGAGTTACTACTTACCTTCTAAATTCCACAATCCAAACTAGAACTTGAATGCGTTAAGGCACATCATGCAAATGAGCTTGCTCAACAATCAAAACTTCAATCAATCAATTTCGTTCAAAGATTTTTACTATTCATAATGAAGAAACATCGACAAACAATAATTTCATTATGTTCCTGTTCGTATTCGTTTTGTTTGTAGCCCGAAAACAGTTTATCGCAGCTCTGGTCTTTATCTTTGATGTCACTATCCTGTGATCGTCGCGAAGGTAATTAAACTCTTCCTGGAGGCAGGACACCACACACTCGCCTTCAAACTCTCTGAGAAACACAGCAGAAATGCACACGGAAGTGTGAAAAACCAAGTCACTCAGAAATCATGGGACCAGCAACTAAGTCATCTCCTGTGCCGAGAAAATGGCAACTCACATTCGTACTGTTTTTGTGCATCTTCACACTTTTCTTCCACCAGAAACTAACGGTAAACAGCCAAGTTTCAGAAGCACCCCAACTGTATCAAACTCCCATTGCTTCGATTTCTGCTGGTGACAATGAAATCGGAGCAGCCTTCGCAGCAACCTCCGCTGATCTCCCATCACCACCTACGACCTTAGGAGTCTCTGGAAATGCTGACTCTTCCAATTCTGTTTATCAGAAGGTCAGAACAGACATCAATGTATCTCCAGTGCCAAAAGAACTCCATGAGTTGCCATCCGACACTGACGAATCTGATTCGGTCTGGACTTACCGGTGTGACCGTCAACAAGGATGCGTCCGAGACTTGAGGAAGCCTGGAGAAGAATCCGTCCAGATTGACGTATGTTGGTTGAATTGCGGGACTCATGGTGGATTGTGGCCTTACCCCAACCAAGAGCAGGTGGATAAATGGATTTTTTTTATTTTCCAATATTTTCAGCCTACTGTATGTAATTCATCTCATTTATTTTACTCTTAACAGATAGATTTCGGAAGCTGCTTGATTCCCTTTAAAAGTGCCGACAGCATCTTCATATCTACAAGAGGTGATGCATTTAGTGGTTCTAAAACTGGTGAGATTTTCAGCGAAATGCAAACTATATTCTTGCAACAAATACAACAGGTATTACACAATTACTATCAAGTTAATCTTATGGAGAGATGAAACATAATTTGTATGTTTTATTAAATGTTTACTCAGATGGGTTCAGGTTCTTCCTCGAATCCAAAGCAGACTAAAATGAGTCCAGAAGTAACGATTTCCCTCACAGTCACAGTTGCTGAAGAGAAAAATACTCTGACTTTGGATACGAATGAAGGCTACTCTTTGTTAGTCACGTCTGGTGAAGTGAGTTAAATAGATGTACATGAAATTCGCAGATAAATCTGCAAGTCAATACGTTCAACTATTACTGATGGAATGATTGGCATGATGATTGTTATCAGAGTTCCTGCAAAACTGATTCTAGTCCTGGAAATGTTAAAGTAGAAATCTCTGCAGAGACTGTGTTCGGTGCCCGTCATGCTTTGGAGACGCTCAGCCAACTTATAACCTACGACTTCAACAATAAATGCTACAACGTATTCTATTAGAATTCATAATTTTGATCTGACTGCATAATTTTGTGAACACAAAATATACTAACTCTCTGCTTATGTTTCAGATTGTTAATGAAGTTTCAATCAAAGACACTCCTGCATTTCCCTACAGAGGTTTACTCATCGACACTGCAAGAAACTTCATTGCAATTCCTCATTTAAAAAGGATGATAGATGCCATGTCCTACAATAAACTGAATATGATGCATTGGCATTTGAGTGACAGCAATTCCTTCCCTTTCTACTCGAAAAGTGTCCCTCAGGTGAAAAGCACAGTTTGCTACTTATTTTTTCATCATAAGATCGAAACTCAATAAAATGACTATTTTGTCAGATGACGAAGTACGGAGCTTACAGCAAAGCTAAAGTTTACCATCCTGAAGAAATCCAGTACCTAGTCAGATACGCATTGGTTCGAGGAATTAAAATCATTCCAGAATTAGATGCTCCAGCCCACGCAGGTAAAAACACTCCTAGATCTTTATTTCCTGGAATCGAGTCTAACTCAATAAGTTATGTCGTATTTTCTAGGAAACGGATGGCAATGGGGGAACTTAGAGAACTTAGGAGACTTAGCTGTTTGCGTTAATGCCCAACCATGGAGGAACTTTTGCGGTCAGCCTCCATGCGGCCAACTGAATCCTCTCAACAATCATACTTTCAGTATATTAGGTAAACTCTCAGCCTACAGAGAACACCTTCATAAGTATTTCCATTGAATTTGTTTCTTTGGAACTGTTTAGGGAAACTCTATTCCGACATGTTGGATGTTTTCGACAAGGACCTATTCCACATGGGAGGGGATGAAGTGTACCAAGAATGCTGGAACAGTGATCCATCCATCAGTTCATTGAGTGGCACATCATTCAAAGAACTGTGGGGAAACTTCCAACAGGAAGGTTAGGAGAGATATAATTTCGTAATAATAATTTTCATGATAGCCGTTTGCGTGCTGATGAATGATTACCTGTTAATCCAGCTTATGAAAAACTAAAGACCTCAAATGAAATGAAAAGCATTCGACCCATAATTTGGACATCCGGTCTTCTAGCAGAAGCGAGGGATAGAAAGCGTTTAGATCCGTCCACTTACATCATACAAGTATGGGAAACTGGTGAGTCAGAAAGGTCATAATTCACAATTATTAGGAAACAAAGGATGGACTTAAACAATAAAATACTTCATCAGCTTCCAGTGAACTTATTTCAACACTCCTGAAAGAAAACTTCCAGCTAATTATGTCTCCTGTTGACTCCATGTATCTCGACCAAGGTGCAGGAACTTGGCTGGGGAGAGATCACATTTACGAGTATAAAAACTGGCAGGTACTGAAGACAATATATTGCATATTGTAGACTAGAATTTATCAGGACAATCACTCATGTTTCATACACCAAATCTGACTGCAGATACTTTACGACACTCGAATTAGCCGATCTGGAGCAGCGAGCAAGCAAGTATTAGGTGGAGAGGTAAGCAAGAATGAATTACTATCCAGATTTTCAAATATATCAACAACAATCAACCTAAACGTGTTTCGCTACTTCCTGTCCGAAACTTCGTAGTCTACTTTGTGGTCGGAGAAGGTAAATGCAAACAACATGGACGCTCGAATGTGGCCACGTGGAGCAGCGATTGCAGAAAGACTTTGGAGCAGTCCTCAATCCCGATCAACGTCGGTTTATTCAAGACTGAATCACCACAACGAACGAATGATTCGAAGAGGAATCCGCGCAGAAGCTATACAGCCAGAGTCCTGCTACCGAATACAAGGTCACTGTGATGATGACAGAAGTCGTCTGTGATAACAGAGCTAGCTGATAAAGCTAAGGAATCAAAGACTTATTGTACTGATGGCGACTTGGAGAAATCTCAAGTTGTCCACCTGCCCACCAATGTTATCCTCATAGTCAGAAGTTTAGTCGTAATCGTTGATCGTTGTTCGTTACTATTATCTATATTGCTATTTTGTTATTAGAACTTAACTAATTCAAACCATTTTTAATACTACCGTATAAAAGGATAAAGACTGTTGAAACTTTCATGTTGCCGTTTGATAATGCTTGGTTCCAGTATCACCTGTAGAAGGAGCACCAACAATTGAAACGCACATAGTTAAAGCACAGTATTAGGTGTTGTTTGACAATAAACAACTGATTCATCAAGATTAGTGTAATCAACTGAAGTAGGTAGAAATTCACTATTTATAATAAGTCGTTTAACAAAACAAAAGAATCAAACTTTTCTTCCCTTATGCAGCTGGCTTTTTGGGAACTTCTTTTCTGACTACTTTCTTCACAAGAGTTTCACTAGAAGAACTGCTAGAGCTGCTACGCTTTTTTACTCCAGTAGGATTCTTTGGAACATCCTTCTTTACGACATTGTTCGTTGGTACTACAGCTGGCTTTTTGGGAACTTCTTTTCTGATTACTTTCTTCACCAGAGTTTCACTAGAAGAACTGCTAGAACTACCAGGCTTTTTTACTCCTGCTGGATTCTTTGGAACATCCTTCTTGACGGAATTATTCACTGGTACTACAGCCGGTTTCTTTGGAACTTCTTTCCTGACTACTTTCTTCACAAGAGTTTCACTAGAAGAACTGCTAGAACTACTAGGCTTTTTTACTCCAGTAGGATTCTTTGGAACATCCTTCTTTACGACATTGTTCGTTGGTACTACAGCTGATTTCTTTGGAACTTCTTTCCTGACTACTTTCTTCACCAGAGTTTCACTAGAAGAACTGCTAGAACTACCAGCCTTTTTTACTCCTGCTGGATTCTTTGGAACATCCTTCTTGACGGAATTATTCACTGGTACTACAGCCGGTTTCTTTGGAACTTCTTTCCTGACTACTTTCTTCACCAGAGTTTCACTAGAAGAACTGCTAGAACTACCAGGCTTTTTTACTCCTGCTGGATTCTTTGGAACATCCTTCTTGACGGAATTATTCACTGGTACTACAGCCGGTTTCTTTCGAACTTCTTTCTTGACTACTTTCTTCACCAGAGTCTCGCTAGAAGAACTGCTGGAGACTCCAGACTCTCTTACTCCTGCTGGATTCTTTGGAACATCCTTCTTTACTGCATTGTTTGCTGATACTTCAGCTGACTTCTTCGGAATATCCTTCTGTACGGCTTTATTCGCTGGTAGTTCATCTGGATTCTTTGGAACATCCTTCTTGACGGCATTATTCGCTGGTACTACAGCTGGTTTCTTTGTAACTTCTTTCCTGACTACTTTCTTCACCAGAGTTTCACTAGAAGAACTGCTAGAACTACCAGGCTTTTTTACTCCTGCTGGATTCTTTGGAACATCCTTCTTAACGGAATTATTCACTGGTACTACAGCCGGTTTCTTCGGAACTTCTTTCCTGACTACTTTCTTCACCAGAGTTTCACTAGAAGAACTACTGGAGTTTCCAGATTTTCTTACTCCTGCTGGATTCTTTGGAACATCCTTCTTGACGGCATTATTCGCTGGCACTACAGCTAGTTTCTTTGGAACTTCTTTCCTGACTACTTTCTTCACCAGAGTCTCGCTAGAAGAGCTGCTGGAGACTCCAGACTTTCTTATTCCTGCTGGATTCTTTGGAACATCCTTCTTTACCGCATTGTTCGCTGGTACTTCTTCTGACTTCTTTGGGACATCTTTCTTTACTTTATTGTTCGCTGGGACTTCAGCTGCAATGTTTGGACCATCCTTCTTTACGACATTGTTAGCTGGAACTTCAGCTGACTTCTTTGGAATATCCTTCTGTACGCCTTTATTGGCTGTTAGTTCATCTGGATTCTTTGGAACATCCTTCTTTGCGGCATTGTTCGCTGGCACTTCAGCTGACTTCTTTGGAACATCCTTCTTTGCGGCATTGTTCACTGGTACTACAACCGGTTTCTTTGGAACTGCTTTTCTGACTACTTTCTTCACCAGAGTTTCACTTGAAGAACTGCTGGAGTTTTCAGAACTCCGTACTCCTGCTGGATTCTTTCGAACGTCCTTTTTTACGACATTGTTCACTGGCATTAGAACCGGTTTTTTTGGAACTTCTTTCCTGACTACTCTCTTTACCAGAGTTTCACTAGAAGAACTGCTGGAGTCTCCAGACTTTCTTACTCCTGCTGGATTCTTTGGAACATCCTTCTTTACAGCATTGTTCGCTGGAACTTCTTCTGACTTCTTTGGAATATCCTTCTTTACAGCATTGTTCGCTGGAACTTCAGCTGGATTCTTTGGAACATCCTTCTTTACCGCATTGTTCGCTGGAATTTCTTCTGACTTCTTGGGAATATCCTTTTTTACAGCAATGTTCGCTGGGACTTCAGCTGGATTCTTTGGAACATCCTTCTTTACCGCATTGTTCCTAGGAACTTCGGCTGGCTTCTTTGGAATATCCTTCTGTAAGGCTTCATTCGCTGGTAGTTCATCTTGATTCTCCGGAAAATCCTTCTTTACGACATTTTTCGCTGAAACTTCAGCTGGATTCTTTGGAACATCCTTCTTTACCGCATTCACCGGGACTACAGCTGGTTTCTTTGGAACTGCTTTCCTGACTACTTTCTTCACCAGAGTCTCACTAGAAGAACTGCTTGAGTCTCCAGACTTTCTTACTCCTGCTGGATTCTTTGGAACATCCTTCTTTACGACATTGTTCGCTGGAACATCAGCTGACTTCTTTGGGACATCTTTCTTTACGATATTGTTCGCTGGGACTTCAGCTGCATTGTTTGGACCATCCTTCTTGACGGAATTATTCGCTGGTACTACAACCGGTTTCTTTGGAACTCCTTTTCTGACTACCTTCTTCACTAGAGTTTCACTAGAAGAACTACTGGAGTTTCCAGATTTTCTTACTCCTGCAGGATTCTTTGGACCATCCTTCTTGACGGAATTATTCGCTGGTACTACAACTGGTTTCTTTGGAACTTCTTTTCTGACTACCTTCTTCACAAGGGTCTCACTAGAAGAACTGCTTGGGCTACGAGGCTTTCCTGCCGCACCCGCTTTCTTTGGAACATCCTTCTTTACGATATCGACGACATTGTTCGCTGGTACGTCAGCTAGATTCTTTGGACCCTCCTTCTTTGGGGCATTATTCGCTGGTACTACAGCTGGTTTCTTTGGAACTTCTTTCCTGACTATCTTCTTCACCAGAGTCTCACTAGAAGAACTATTTTGACTGCTAGGCTTTCCTGCGGCACCCGGTTTCTTTGGAACATCATTCCTTACGGCATTGTTTACTGGGACGGCAACTTGCTTTGTTGGAAGATCTTTCTTCACGACTTTCTTCACAAGGGTCTCACTAGAAGAGGTGCTGTAATTTCCGAGATTTTCTTTTCCTGTGGGATTCTTGGCAATCTCGTTGTTTAAGGTATTGTTCCCTGGGACCGCAACTTGCTTTTTTGGCACTTCTTGTCTCACGACCTTCACCAGAGTTTCACTAGAAGAATTACTGGAGCTACCAGGCTGTTTTACTGCTCCCGGTTTCTTTGGAACATCGTTTGTCAGGACATTGTTCGCTGGGGCTTTTGTTCGGAAATTGCTAGACTTATCAGCATGTTTCACGTTAACTTCATACATCACGATATTGTTCCCTGCAGTTCTTGATGGTGCATCTCTGGATCTACCAACGGTATCATTTTTGCTTGGTTGCTCATTTAAAGGAACTGTTCTCTTGCTCCCTGGTCCGTGATGCACACGGATGCTTTAAAAAAATAATATCATGTTATTCATGAAGTACGTATAAATTTTAATTGACTTAAATAGTGAGGACCACAGAACTGTATGCGAGGACCTACTTGATCTTGACAGAAGGTGGATTAATACTACTGTCAACCTCAGGACCTGTACTTTTGTTTGCGGTTGGGTAAGCTGGAACTGGTGACACAGGGCTACCTTATGTACATGAATAAAAATAAAAATAAACAGTAAGTCGAAGCATCTTTGAATTTGGGTCTGATTTATTCACTGTCTTTAAATTAGTCCAAACCTGTTTGAGGTTTAGTAACGCCGGGCAAACCAGAAGGTGAAAACGAATTCGGGGGTCCGGATTCAACCCCCTTTGAAGTTTGGGTGATTTTAGTCATCAGCACCACATCTGATGAAGAAGACGTTTTTGACTTGGGCTTGGATTTATTAGGGACCTCTGCAGTAGTTACAGCAGTTCCAGGTATCTCGGAAGTTGAGGATTCTACCGTCACTGGTAATATCCTGGAAGTTTGGCTGATCTTGGTTGTCAGCAACTCATCTGATGAAGAAGGCGTTTTTGACGTTTGCTTGGATTTACTTGAGACTGGACCAGCAATTGCAGGTGACTTGGACGTTGACGAAGCCTCAGATCCAGCAGTGGACTGTTTGATATACCTTTTCATCATTAGATCTCTCGTTCTCGAAGGATCGCTCCCATCATCTTTCAAACTTCCGCTTCTGTTCACAATCATTTACTATTGCTACATACTTAAAAAATTCAAATCACTAGTAAAAATATTAACCTCTTTACCTTCTACTGCTCGATTTCCGCTTTTTCCTTTCATAAGACGAGTCTCGACTTCTTCGTTTCCTTTCACCATAATCTTTGCACCTTGACTTACAATCCTCATAACTGCTACGATGATGGCTTCGACGACAATCACGATGCTTAGAATATTTGGAACAATACTTTTCCGAACTTCTTGACCGTCCTCTGTAACAATCTCTGAAGTTCCTGCCACCACTACTTCGTCGCTCGTGATAACTTTCTTCCCTGTCTCTGTAGTAGGACTTCTCTGGTTTGATAATAATTGGACGGATCTCGTCGTTGGTCCTGTTTCCGTGTCCTTGTTGATAGTCATTTTGCTGTGGAGGCACTTGGGGTGGACAGGCTGGGTAAGGATTGCACGTAGGATAAGGATAACTGCAAGGTGGGGGCTGCCAACAGTAGCCGTAACTTGGATAAGCGCAGTACTGCTGAAAAGGATAACACGGGGGTGGTAACACACACATTTGAGGAGGTGCAGCTGCAGCAGCTTGCGGCTGTGTCTGTTTTTGCTGTTGTGCCTGCTGTCCTCCGCCAATAGGCCGGATCTGTAGGTTGTAGGTTAAAAAATTCGCGTGAGAATCTCCATCAAATAAGCTGTACACCTTTGATCGACTTCCAGAATAACAAAAATTGTGCTTACGTATCGAACGCAAGTAATCTTTCGGTGTACAGCTTGCGGTACTAGCGGAACAACTTCAGCTGGAACTCGACTTGAATCCACAGACACAGGAATAGGCTCTGGTGAAGCCATGCTTGGTTCTCTCTGCGACAGGTCATATGGCAATTCTTCTATTCCAGGGATTTCACCCCCGCCTCCATCTCCTTTAGCGGAAGTAGAACCTGATTTAGGTTTTCTACTAGACGCTGACCCATTCGCCGATGTCGCTGCTTTCTTCGTCTCAATTGTATCAGTGGAACTTATGCCCAAACTAAAATGAGACTGCTCGTCTGACGCACCCGATGGAGCCTTTTCAGCCTTTTTTAGAAGATCTGCTATTGTTGAGTCAGACATGATGAATACTGATGATGAGACAAAATGGGACAAAATTACAGAAATGAGGTATGCAAGTCTTTATGAAAAATGAAGGTAGGACATTTCGGAGGTAATTCTATACAATTTCACAGCGATTGATGAAAAACCTTAGAGACTTCCGTTGAAACACCTGCATTTCCTGGTAAAATGTAAAATACTGTAGAGATTTCAATTTCATCAAACTATGGCCTTATGGCCTTCGTAGGGATGATTTGGGGTACATTGAGATTTTAAAGGAAGGATGGAAGGATGGAAGATAGCTCATGGCAACTCCCGAGGAGGACGGAGGAAGTGTAAAAGCAGATGAGAAGATTTTCACTTTTATGTGTCGAGGATTTCGGCTGTCGAATTTGCTGTTCAAGGTCTGTTGTCGAAAAGTCAAGTTGGTCGAAAAGTGGTCGAACGGAAGCTCTAGAAATGGCAGAAAACCGTTTGGTAAAGTAATACATTCGCATTTTGAGCATGATTGGAGAATTTCACTGTTTTAATTGTGATTGTTGGAATGACATCCTCAGCTTCAGGAGGTGTGGAACGTGGAGGCGTACGCTATGGGCGCAACCATCAGCGAGTTCATGACTGGGAACCTCTGCGTGGATATGGTCGGAGTTCTCACGCAGTTCGTCGTGGTCATTTCTGCGATTTTGCTGCATGCGGTTTGGGAAGCCTCTGGATTCAATTGGCAAGTTGGACATGTAAATCCACCACACAGATTGACAGCACACGAGAACTGGGTAAGCTACAATTAGGAAGTTTGGAACTACTAAGTGTCCGAAGAACTAAAAAATGTAGTTGATTTTCTTTGTGGTTTCCAGGAAATGGCGAAGGCCGATGCACTCTGCATCGTTGTGGGTGCCGTAGTCTCTCAGGTGCTTAACTTCTTGATGGATATTCGGTTCGGAGACCCTACACTGTGCATAGATATGTTTTCCAACATAGACGGAGTCTTTTGGATAATCAAGTTAAGTTTGCTGATGCTCCTGTCGTTGTCGAATGGGTTGGCCCTGGCTGGCCTCGGAAGACTCTTCGTACTTGTTTGCTGCCAAGTCCAGAGATTAATCGACTCCGTTCTTCGTTGATCCTGATAATATATTACTAATGCAAGTTACGTGGTATTATATTTTACAATTAGTGTTACTGAGTTAATGGTGGTTAAGGTTGTTCTACGATTACAAGTATTCTAGGACTATTATTGTACTTATATCTGTTGTGTTAACATTGTGTGTTCCTTGTGTTCCTGCAATTTCATGTATCGAAGAATAAGCAGACTGCAGCTTTTTAGCTTTAGATGAATATTCACTAGTCCAAACTTGTAGATTCTGCCGTGCAAGCATGGTCCCTAATATTATAATTAGTACGGTAAACTAACAAACAATGAACTCTGTGATTAATAAATTATCGAGGTAACGTGTCACTTGAATCGGTAGTAGCCTAACCTGATTAACCTGAATTGTCTCAAAGAAAAGTATCATTTGGTTTAAGGATATGTCGGAGTTAGCTAAAGTTGTAGGGATTCTCGGGGGTTCTTGTGATGCCCTGAAAGGGTCGAAGTTGAAGGATGCTTCAACGGAGTTGTTTCTATGGCCTTGATCCAACCTCAATTTTTAATTAGTCTGAAATGTCCTAATCCCGTCTCACTAACCTACAGAATCAAGATGTACTCGACTTAACCATTCTGTAGACACTCAATTACCGACATGCCCGAAAATAAAGACTTCCTCAATAAAAAATTAAAAGTGAGTACAAGAATCGTTGCTGACAATGGCATAGGCGAATTATTTCCAAGTGGAAATATTCACCAAGAAATATACAACCAAGTTATGTAAGTTTGGCTCTGAAGAAAGTAACCTCGAATGTGAAGTAGAGAAATATCATGTTCTGAATTTCTCTAGACCTCCATCCGGTACCCAAGGCCAGCAGGAATATCAGTACCACCGAATCCCTACAGGTTCTGCAGGCACTTCAGGTTTCAAATACGTTAAAAGCAATAATCCACCAAAAGACATCATTGGTTGCCACTGTGATGAAACTCTGCGAGGATATTGTGAGGGAAAAGATTGGTGTCCTTGCTGCGCTTCTCAATCTGATGGAAGTCCTTCCTCAAAGCAGCGAGAGAAAATTCTAATTCCCAAGTTTAACATGGCTCCGTTGGGAGAAACAGGAGGTAGAAGTGCTAATGGTGGAGGTAGGGATGGCACATCCCACCAATTCAATGTGAACAATGGCAGCAACGGTGGGGGTGGCGGAGGTCCTTCGCCCAAGGAATCTTCTGTTGGCAGCAAATATTACGCTGGAGGGGAAAGGGGAGAACGAAGAAGTAAAGATGAGTCCCGTCATCGCCGTCGATCTTCCAGGGATGACGAGATTTGTGAGGACCCTCCATCGTCGAATAGAGAAACAGGAACGTCTTGCATTACTAGAAGAAGCGACAGTCTGAATAGGAATGAGTGGATATACTCATCTACTAGAAACATGCCAAGGAGTACAATTACAGTGTCATACGATGTCCATCAAACTCCAGATGGAAGTTGCGGTGAAGAAGCAGCTCATATCAACACCATGGAATGTCGTAGTGTACGAGTTAACAGTGATCCATGCAGCAGCATTGGCAACCGCTCACCTAATGCTCAACATCAGTGTGCTCCAATGCATCGTTTAAGTTCTGAGCTTTCTCCAGTGATTTCTACTGGTCGTGTACGACGAAGGAGATCTACGCGAGAATCCACAAGCGATCCTACCTACGCAATGCGAAGGGCTTCTGATGAAGATAATCAAAACTGTGAAGGTACTTCATCACGAATCTCCAGGAATGATGAGCTTAGGTTTGGCACATTGTTTCACGACGGACATCTCGTACAACAAAATGCGGGAGATGCTGCACAGCCAGGACACTCCCACAAATTCGAGTGTATCGAATCCCTAAACTGTTCGTCCACGTCTGTTCCCCCTACGAGTTACATTCTGGCCATGATTATCTTGTGGCTCGTAATCTTGTCGTGGGCAATGTACGCTTTGCTCGAAAAACGGAAAGTTTATGATGGGATTTATCCTTAATTGCTTGACACAGTGACACATGAGCACAAATGTAATTAAACACATTGCAATTTTTACTCACTAACTGAACTGTTATAAAACGAACTTCTATTTCATCACTTTACTAACCATAAATTAAGACTAGTTCCATCTATTATAGTATGTATGTCTAAGTCTCATTTTAAGTGTTTCACCATCGACTGAAGTCTTCTTCAGTTCCTGAACCTTTTCCTGAGCTTCCTCCAATAACAGCTTATCATCTCCTAAACTGTTGTACGAAATGAACTCCCCGTTCTCCTTCAAAAATCCATTTTTCGGGTCATCCGGCATGCCGTAAGGCATCGTAATTGGAGTTATTTCAATTAGATGCTTCAATTTGTACAGTTGAGCGTTGTTCCTTGGCGTGTTCTTAATGATGGCAACAGATCCTCTCTTAGAACAATACACAATTATTATTAACTACTGCAAGACTGCAACATAGATTCGCTTATTTGCTTAGAAATTAGAAAGGCAACTTACGTTTTCTAATTTCAGCTCCTTTATTCCTTCTTTCTCCCACCAAGGACATCCTGACAGCGATCGGATTCTCTTCACCATAAATAGCTTGGTTGGTTCAATCGGAGGATCTTGGAAATTCTCTGGATCTCTAAACCCAACGAATATTTTATGAATCATTAATTCGAATCCACCTTTGATAGTTAATTATTTCTCACCTGGGAAAGTAACTAAACCCATCAAAATGAACACCTCCTTCCACCTTCTTTTGAACCTTCACGTTAATACGTTTCGAGTGTTTCTGTCGAACTCCTCCTAAGGACATCCATGAGTCGACCGAGCCTCCGTCAAACTTCCCCTGAAGCGTCGACAAAGCACAAACACCTCCAGTTCCAAATCTCACGTTGTTTCCATTTCCTGCAGCACTCGTCGTTGCAGCAGACTTCCGTAACAAATTCCAAGCGCCTCGCAAAACAACTCCTCCCCCTCCGACGCCCTGCATTCTCCTTTCGCCAGCAACAATGAACCGCAGATAGTTTGGTATTTTAAAATTTAATTTAGTTGACACCTTTCGAAACTTAATAAAGCACCAAAAATCTGAACTGGGAAGTGTTTTTCTTTACCGTGGGAATTTGAACATCGGCATGTGGATGTGCGAAAAGTATGAGCGATCGGGGTATGGAGAGATTACACTTGCAACTTCCACAGTATTTATCTAGATTCTAGATGTAATCAGAGTAGTTCGAAATTTCGACAGATTTTACACTAGCAAATTCAAATTGATCATATTATTGTTATGAATATCCAAAGTATTCCAAAGATTCATTTGTAGAAATGATAAGTGATACCTATTGCACTGTGCCAAAACGCCAAAAGAATTAAAATTACTAATATTATCTGAAACAGAAACGATCATGAAATAAAGAATTCTGAGCAAGGAAAGGACTATAATTTAGTTGAATTCTGTGAATGACAAGAGGAATCAGAAACTGACCCATTTAATTTTTGGAAATGCACAGAAACATGAATGAAGATTTACAAAAGCTTATGTTTGATAAGTTCTCTCACGGCTTCCCTCACAACTTCCAAGTGCTCTTCGGGATTCCCTGGAATAATCTCAGGAAAAGTTTTTGTCATAAGAATGATCGAGGCAAATAGCAATCCGCTCAAGTAACTTCGAGACTTGTCTCCACCACCCTTCGTCCAATTGCCTTTCAGGTTAAAATGACCGGAAGTTTCCTATAATTATTAATCCAACACATATAGTAGTCCCACAGAACAATACTTGAAATAATTACAAATGACAATGTCTAATAAGATTAAATGGAGAATCTACCTCAAACGACGCCCAATAAACATCAAGAAGTTCTTCCGTGTGGTACTTTCTGATTTCCGGAGGAAGCGACGTTAGGATAAGAAACGCAGCGTCTATCATTGGAGACCCGTACGAAGCGTTCTGCCATTCCACCAGGCGAACTTCCCTACTCACCAGTCGAGGAAGTTTCGTCGCCCTCGGAGTGTTTGTCGAACTTCTCGCCTTCTTTTTCGTGTTCTTCATCGCTGTCACGTCAAAAGTCACACGTCTTTCGTTAGCTGTGACTGGTCTCTTGGACTTGATATCTTCCTCCGTTTGAACTAACTCGGAAGAGTTGCTAGCTATCGAGTTTTCATACAAGCTTATGTCTGGATTGGAAAGGAGGGTGTGACGGAAGAGAACCGCCGAGGAACTCAGGCATTGGTGGATAAGACAAACAGGTCCTTTCTTTGCAAACTTCATCGAATTGTGAAGGGTGTCCTCCAAAGAAATATTCAGTTTTCGAATAGCTGAGAGTATCTCTTCTTTATCAGGAGCCTGGATGTGCTCAAGATGTTGTTCCATCTCTTGGGTCAGTTTGGGAAGTGTTACCTGACCTCTATCCTATAGAATATGAAGAATTAAGATTAATCAAGTATCGCATGGAGTTTCATTACAAATTCTAACACTCATTTACAATGACAAGCGAGCAAAACTTCGAAGTGCTGCTTAAGAAAGGCCACATTTGCCTCAAGCTCTTCTGTTCTATTTCCGCCAAGGCCCACGAGACGCAATGGATCACAGCGAGTTCCCTTAAAGCAGCTTCGACATTCAAAAACGGAATGAATTTCGACTTGTCACTCGTTCTTGATTCGAACTTCTCTTGTTCAATATCTTGGAGAAGCAGCATTCTGTGGCTCTCAAC
>JAQGAC010000825.1:0-18578 GCA_034696585.1 Isotomurus maculatus
TATGTTCATTCTGCTGTTCATAGCATCATAACTGGATGAACTACTTTCTCTTATCCCGAAATTCCAAGTAATTTTCCAAGCTCAAGTTCCTAGCTATCTCAGTTTTTGGGCGAATTTATTCAACAATCGATTACTTCACTCTGTGCTAGTTGCTGTATAATTCTGAAACTTTTAAAAATGAAAATTGATCGCCTAAGGTTATGTGTGGATACTTTGGAAGTTTCAATGTGATTAAATTCTTATTTCTTTTGGCATAAATTATCTGGAAATCTTCAAACTTTTCGGGCAACATACATTAAGTTATTCGAGACATTTCCAAGGTTTGAAAATTTATTCCATGTGCGTATAAATAGGGAAGAATCCTTCAATTTCAATTTGAATACCTAAAACCGATTTTTACGCAATCCCTCCGACCACAAAACATCAGCAGATTAAATCAAAGCCCATTTTACCTGTAGAGAACAGAATTGTATTCCTATGTAATCTTTCCATCGTCGTCAGATTAGATTTTTTCCCATTCATTCTTATATCGAGCAAACTCAGATCGCAGGCAGATACTTACAGATACACGTCTTGTCTAGAAGTACATAAATTCAGTCTCGACTCCCGACTACTGTCGCTAGTACATTAGAGATTTGACATTACGGTGTGCCTTATAAGGACAATTTTGGTAGATAAATTCCATGTGAGATTCCAGCTCTGTTTCCTGTGATACGACTGTATCTGAAGTGTTTCCGCCTATGTAGAGCACAAAATGAACCTGCATGAGTGAACGGTAGGATAAAATATGTAATCTGCAAACTGTCCGCCCTCCATTCGTACGTTCAGTTGATATTTGAATTCACTCTGTGATTGAGTATGCAGCATGAGGGAAGACGATGTCATTATGGACAGTGGTCGCCGACTTACCACTTTCAATACGAATTAGTTCCACTTCCGAGAACACGGATGTAAAACTACTAGTACTGCCCACTGCCTGAGAACCTACTCAGTCACTCACAACAACTCTCGGCCAAAACTTTCTCCCGACATGATTATGGTCTATACAGTGAAAGGAGTGAATGAAAGTCTTGATGTTAGTCTGATCATGAAACACAAAAGGTAGCACATCAAGCCAAGAGGAAATCACACTGACGGAGAGAAATGGTCTGGTGGTCTTTCCATGGGTGAAATGTTGTGCCTGAGGTTCATTAATCAACCTACTAAATCCGTTTCAAATGACAAGTCTATTGGTGTGTGAGACATACTTTTTTAATTAGAAGGGACCGATATGACTGTGTGACGATTCAATAGTTTATAGTTACCTAATAAGTTTTTACAGACTACAGATAACTTCTTTATGACCTCAAGCCACTTCTCTGTGTCATTATAGACACACAGAGACAGTCGTGCATGAAGAAAGCTCTTCTGGATGCCATAAGATTAAATGTCTGAAGAAAATCGCTCATACGTGCACAGCGTCTTATTTCCTAAGTAGTATAATATCAAACTCGTATAGTAGTAGTAGAATTATTTTATCGGGCGAGCCTAGTTATAATAAAGTTTGAACACATTAAAATTAACGTGAAGAAGTTGAGACTATCTACCATTTATACGCATATACATATCTAAGAATATAATATTATTTTACAACTTTCTCTAGAGTAATTTGCTCCATTTTTATTACGTGTTTCAGACCCCGGGCATAAGAAATGACAGTTGTACAGGATGGTACTAACTTGACGGATGAAAAGCGAGTGCAGCTGCAGTGGAAGTGGGTTGCACCGTATGAAGACGAACTATCCGAACCGCTAAACTACGGAAAGGAAGAAAAAGCCCGTTTGTTTTGGCAGCTATAGCGTCCCTATGTCCTACTTTAAGTGGAATTCAAAGCATTAGCTACTCATAAAGGAGTGGAATTTAATGGAGGTGCTCCACAGCGAAGCGAGCAAAATAAAATGCTTCACCAGCCTCCGAAATGAGAAGGAAGGAAGCTGTGGATGGAACTCCCTACTGTCCACGGATGATCCAGGACGAGACGAAAAATGAGGTAGGAGTGATATCTGTCATTTTGGAAGTCGAGATGAATTTCAAAACTCTGAAGATTAAATGGATATGAACATTCTGTGACTCTGGCTATACGGAGAGAGAGGAAGTAGGAAACTATCCAAAAGTACAACTAGTGCCTCAACTCTTCTGCCAGGACCAGTTGGTAGTCGACCGTGTACTTTTGGGAAAGCGGAAATGAAAGTGGGATTTCATTTCAGAATGGCATGACCCTATGGCTCTCAGGCATGTCACAGAGGAGAGTAAAAAAGCAACAGCGAAATCCAACTAGCCATCCGCACACAATCATCTTTACAGTGGAGATGTGAAGAAATCTGGAGATGAAGAGTACATCACACACACGTACAAAAGTTCCCATGCACTCTATAAAATCAAGTTCCTTTTATCGTTCGTCACTCACTTTCTCGTCTCCCAAAGTATATCTCCCCGTAATAATCATAATCATGAGTATTGCTTCGCATGGATGGACTTGAGAGAAAGTGAGTCACATAAAGTCCAAGATCCTAAGTCTGTGAAACTCGTTATCATCAAAATATCTTCAGTACTTACATATTCTTATAAGAATCCCATACAAGCAGTGAAGCAGTGCTCCCCACACACAATGACTACATACCACAGACAGACTTATCCCACTAACCATAGTATAAAATGAAGAATTCACCGCACATCACGAAAGTACATATTCGTTATTCTATTTCTACTCGTGCGTGTTGCTTATTAACTCTTGCTACGTTAACTTCAAAGAGAAGAGACCATACAAGATTTAATGGTGAAAGGCAAGAGAAAGCTTTTATACATATATGAGATGTATTTATATACCCATTGGTCCTTTCACTTCTTCAGATGAATTCTCTTCGTAAAGAAGACGAAGCTGGGGTGTAAGGAACATGAAGGAAACAAGATGGTCTTTGAAATTGTACTCGAGATAATCATAATGTTGAATGTACCTATGTTGAAAGGAATGTGTAATTCTAGTCTTTTGAATGGATGGACATAATAAGATGATCTGTGTACTGAAATGCATGACTACTTTAAACATCCTTACATGTCGTCTTTTTGCATGGTGTCGGTGTGAAACTAACAAGCAGTGATTTTAAGTCTGATGTTGGATAAAGTGAGGAGAATTTTAGAGAAAGTTTGGGTTATTTATGTTTGTTTGTTGAAACATTCTAGTCATACAATATAACCTCAATCGTGTTAGTGAGAGTCAAAGGATCCTGTGGTTCGTGTACCTCGTACCTATCGATAGACACTTCCCTGCACTTAAATGTGCTTCAATGTTATGTGTTATATGGACAACAGGCTATCTGACGAATATACGACTTATCTACTTGTAACTTATGATACTTTTGTGGTGCTTCAGACGAATTCAGAAAGGAGAGATAGGATTAGTAGTACATAATATTCTATTATATACATACATATATCTACATTGTATAGTACGTTGAATTGGAATCAATGATCGTGTATCTCTACGATACGGTATTTGTATTAAATTCAAATCGTATTTTGTAGATGAGATTGGTAAATTACAACGGAAATACAATGAAAGGATAAGAATTGTGTATATATGTTGGTTGGTATTAGAATCGTAGCCAATTGTAGCTAGAAAGAGAACTCGTCGGATCTCCTTTGTAACCATTTTAATACAGTGCAGCTGTCTAATTCACATATCAAATCAAAATGTTCTATGTATGTGAAATATTTAGGATGGTACAACCAATGTGAAGTAAAGTATAATCGAATAAATCGTGAATTTGTGTTATATTTTTGCCAAGTCTTCTTCTTACCCATGGATTTTTTAAATTACATTTCATAAACAACATTCACCTCCATGTGGAGGAAATATTAAGTTTGACATGATAATCGAGTCATTTTTAGTTAGTTATCTCTCCAAGTAAATTAACTTACAGACACCAATGGCTTTGAGGTGACAATGATAACGATATGGCAATTACATTTCTGCAACCCATGAAGTTTGACGCTTGCTTTCAATCAAAAGTTATAATGATATACTGATAAGCCTGTGGCCAGCCACTAATTTGTAAAGTTTGTTATTTAAATTTCGAATTCTGAAGAGCTTTGAAAATACCATGTACTTTGACAAGTGAATGGAAATGAATTTATCCGAATCAAGGTGATACATCAATTCAATTAATATTTTTGTCGAATCTTGGATAGTTGACACAATCAGATCGATCCATCAATCGTCAGTATGAGATTGATATACAGCGCAAACATGATAATTTAATATGTACACATTGTAATAGCTTATCCGATACAGGCGCAAGAGATAAAGATTTTTGGTGAGCATATAAAATCATGAACTTTTGCGGAGCACATCGATATACTTCAAATAGCTGACTTCTGCAAGTTCTACTGGGAAAACAATACGTAGAAATGGCAATTCCAGCCGCAGTGGGAGGTTCGTAAATATCATTATACTATACAAAAAATTTAATATCTTTTTGGAATAAAAATGAACAAAGTAAACAGTCAGACGATTTTGCTTCTGTCAGTTATAGGAACATTGGCTTCCAATGCGGATGACATTAACAAATCCAGACAAAGAATTCTCTGTGAGGAAGGGGAAATCAAAGTAGAGGTTGAGAATAAGACAAATGACGACTTCGAAATGTACATCGGATGCGAGAGCTCCACTGTAGGATCCTACATGGGAAATTATCAAGTAACTAATCTTATTCGACACGGGCTATCTGCATGGACATTTACTGCATTTAATGGCTACTTCGGGTTCACAAAGACTCACCAAATATGTATTCTCTTCAACACAAGAACAAAACAAGTTTCCAAATTTTCTGTTTACGGAGGACCAGCCCCAAAATACCAGACAGTTACAGTAACCATTTCGGACAACATCGTATCCCTCAATGACAGAAATCATGCGGTATTTAAAGACCTACAGAAGGAAGACAAAATTGAATGCTACTACTACAAAATGAAACTTGAAGGAGTGAATTAATTCGAAAAAACTCTGTCTCCTGTAGTCAACTTTATAACCACGAATATAAAGCAGTTAATTAGTACATTAATTTATTTGGAATAAATGAAAAAAAATTATGAATTCTTGGTCATTTTTTGAATTCACAAACACAAAATGACTTAATACTCTACTGCGTTTCATATCAATTCAACGCACATTTCTTTAACTTACGAATTACGAGACTCAAGTGTGAAAAGGTCTATTAATCCTCCCATCGAAATTTATGTATTGAGAAATATTTCACAAATCAGCCAAGTACTTTAGTAACTCTCATTCGTCGTTCATGACTCTTTTATTCCGATTAGCTACAACTCACCGTAATTATTACGTAACTTGTTGATCAGTTTGCCAAAATGATATAAAGAAAGTATGTAAAACAAAATAGGCTTTACAGCAAACGAGCTTTCGAGAATCTGCGTTAATCAGATACGACGTGCGGCTCTCTACTTCTGACTTATTAAAGGACATCTTTTTGCTTGGGTAAGTATTTAACTTTAAACTCTGCGGTCTGGTGGAAAAGACTAGAAGACCAGGCTTTACGCTTCAAATAATAATCTCAGCATGCGGGAAAGAACACACAAAATTATAATTTCTAATAATAATAGAAGATTAATCTCACAATAATCGAATTCCTTGACCTCGTTCCTCAGATCCAGCTAACGAGTGACGTATGACTGTTGCAAAACCTCTCAATCTTGTCTTTACTTATGATTGTTATTGGCTAAGATGGTGAAACTCGCAATATGCATGGAGCAATAAAAGCAGCAGTAGTCGGGAGACAAGAAATCCCTGTGGAACGTGGAATGCTAGTAGATTAATTTCACGCAATTATGGCATCGAAATTCTTGACATTCTGTTAATGTATTCCTTATCCTCAATCCTCAAGGTTTCTATTTTGGAAAAACAGATCTTCCCAGTTAATACTGTAGTAATACACCTTCATGCAAAATTAGAACACGTGGGATGACAATTGCTTAATTCCTTGGAACTTGGAACAGCTAGTATTACTAAAACAAACACTATATTACAATCGGAAACCGACTTAACTTGAAACAGTGCAAAACAAATCATACTTTATTCGAGTATTTCCGTAAGCAAATGTAATCCTAACGCAAAACACACAAAGATACTTACATTTCCGAAAGCTTGTAGTTTAGGGACGAGTATAAAGGTAACATACAGGGTGTCCTGTAAGTCGCGCAACGAAGGTACCGAGAGTTCAAAATTTGTAAAAATGGTTGGCTTTAGCAACCACTTACAACAGCCCAATATTATGAAAAGGCTCAGTATTCGGAGTTGCGCGACTTACAGGACACCCTGTACATAAGCTGTAAACTCTCGAATTAGTTGCGTGCAACATACAATAATATACTACCGTGAAAGTAGCATGTCCCCGTCCCCTGTACTACGCGACAGTAGGTGCGAGCTTCCATATTTATTTTGGACTGCCTACGAGAAAGATGTTGTAAAGTAGATCAAAAGATTTCACTTGAGTGACAGGAAACAGAGTGAGGAAGAGATGGCATTAATTATTCATACGAAACACAAGCACACCACGCTATTTTGAGCAATTTACATGGGTTTGAGGAGCAAGAAGTACATTTCATTCCATTATGATTCCCTGTGTTTGTTTAATAATGTACACACACTATTTTATGCTATCCTTGATGACGCTGTTAGTAGTAGTAAACGATAATATGAAACAATAATACACACGGCTTATTCGTAGCTTTTACTAAAACTGCCGGACTATGCACAGCATAAGATTCTACATCATCTGCAGATTGGTTTCCAGCATGAACTCTTGTTGTGAATTCCAACCTCACGGACTTTCGGCTTATTAAATCTCATATTACCATTAAATCTACCCTGGATTTATTCCCTTATTTGCGAGTTTCAACATTCAGTGTGCGAGTACCCAAGCTCTCATACTCAGTTTAAAGGAAGAGAGAGCAGTCCACAATTACATTGAGAGTAATTCTTAAAATCAAAACAAACCTAGAGGCTGGAAGCCCAACACAAGCACTTAATTATTATTCTGCGTTGCCTCATAACATCTTATTCGCTGTTTCCTGTGTTAATTATTCGTGAGTTTGAAATTACTAGGAACGTAATTAAGCTCAAAGATTATAAACTAAAACTTACTAACGATTAGAATGAGAATATTTGTGAATGGAAGTGACGGCCGGAGCGTTTGGTTTTAGACGAATCGCTACTGTTACATCGCTTAAGGATTTGCTTCCTGACCTATATGCTCCTTGTGATTATTTGGGATGTGCTTTAGATTAGCATTTTGATTTGCATGAACTCTAGAGTTGCTTACACTGACATTTAAATATTCAAACATCGCAGTTTCTCAACAACAAATGAAGTCTGAATATCAAACACCACTTTCAGCCTGTGTAATAAGAATAGGAAGGTTAAAGCATTTTCGCTAAAGGAGGATGCAGTAATCCGACGCTAGAGACAGCGTTATTATATAAATCGCGCATAGTAGGTGCTCAGTGCTCACTCACAACTAACTAAATACATGTGATACATTCCTCGTGTTTCACGGTTTTTCCAACATGTTAAGATCAACCTGTTTCTGTCCATATGAGCTGAATTGGAGTGACTCATGAACAAGAAATCTACGTTGGTCTGGTATTTATGTTACTTATAGAGAACTCCTGGCTGGGAGAGGACACTCGTCGACTCGAGGAATTTTTTTAACCATCGGGGAAAGCAAATTTCTATCCACATCTTCCACATACATATAACATTTCATCTCTCTAATTTGCTCTTGATAAATCACTTAGCTCGAAAAGTTTCCTGAACTCATTTGTTTCCACTGATAAATTGAGCCAAGCATCTGTGTGACATGTTTTGGATTGCTCACACTAACCACACAGTCTAGCCATAGCCACGAAGATGTGACCAGCAAAGAAGATTCCTTAAACATTTTACCTATTTACTTCCCTCTGAAGCCTCGAGAGAGATCCTTTTTTCATCACTCACACTTCACCACCGACCGAACTACCGCCTACCCTCGTACGAAAGTTAGAAACAACCTTCTTCAGCCGTCTTTCTGCATAACATGCATGCTCACACAAGGGAGTATATAGTTTCTTCGCACGACCATCCATCTTTCGCCGTATTTTATTAGTCTCAGATTGCAGCAAGAAATGATACATTTTCCAAATGCATTTCAATTCAGATGTGCGTGGAAAGCAGGATCTTTAGATTCCGCAATGAGTCTAGTCTACAAGCCAGTCTTCACCTGATGCACACGCTTTAGATTAATAAGCCCTTAATCAATCTTCCGTGTAAATTGTGTCATATGGATGGAGTAAAATTGGAACTGTGTGGAGGAGGATTTGGACGGGGAATTGGCGAATATTCATAGTATCATGATAACACTTTTCGTTTATGCACATACCCTTCGGCCCACTCCATGACTGCGATATAAGTGATGTGAATGTTTACAGTTTACATGAAGCTTGAACAAGCATGACACATGAGGAAAGAGGAACCCATCGTATGGAAGGAGAGACACAGACACACTACATACTAATATCCATGTGTTAATGTTGAAGTAAAAGTCTTGCACAAGTGTTGAGTAATTCAAATACAAAACACACAAAAGAAGTTCAGTCTTGTTAATCTAAACAACTATTTCGCGAAAAGCTAACTGAAGAAAGTAGGAAAGCAATAGCAAACTTTGAAGATTTGCTTTACTCCCGAATAGGGTACCTGTACATAAGCTACTTTCTGTTGGTTTAGTAAATGGATTCATTAACAGTAATTTTTGCAACTAGTAACGCACAGCTAATACTCAAATTTCACATTCGTCTAAGCTTTCACTTCCGCACAGAAAAACCTCTCACCTAAAATTAAAACGGAATCTCAAGCCTCAAGCGTATCCCTATAAAAGCGAGATTTAGCGAACGAGAAAACACCAGTTAACTAACCAACAAACATCACAATATTGATTAAGAAGTCCCGCAGGGATTTCACAATCACACGTACGCATTGCACTTTTGGACTTAAAGCGATAATCCCGAATATTGTCGAAAGCTCGTAGTTTGTCCTAACTTCTAATATAATTTAAGTATAAGTTCAGAATCGTGCCGATGGACGTTGAAGAAATCGGGATCTACTACTGTACTACGCACTCATAAACCGAACTTTTCCTTTGACTACCGAATACGTGCACAGCATATCTTGGTATGGCTCTTCGATATTTTTAGAAATCTTTTAGGGATAAATGACATACCTTTCTGAGACAAAAACAACGGAATCAAAAGGCATTAAGAAAGTACGTTGCAAGTACTTGTGTTCCGTGACAAGAAAAATTACTTAAGGAGCTTCATTTTTATCTCGAAAGAATAGAGAATAGGTTATTATTATCTAGTGCATCATATACGTATGTTTCGTTACAGCAAAAATGCTTTCTTTTTCTTTCAGTAATGGATTGTATGAGAGCTTTTTCCTTTTCATTCAACTTCAAAGACTCACACAACCTCACAAGTGACGAATGTTTGTTTGCACAAGAGGCTTGCCTTGTGTTATCAATGTATTTTCCCTCGAGTTATTTTGTCAACGCGTTGCCGACTGGCTGTCTCGTTTAAGTAAAATACGGAAAGTCTCAGTTAAGTTTTGCTGGCATAAACACTTAATCGTTAAGCATGAATAAACAAAAACAAAAAATTAACTGCCAACTATATGAGACGAGATGAGTAACTTTGCGAAGAAAAATCAAGGGAACATGAGTTTATTTAATGAGAAAAATGTATTTGATGAATCCCGTCTAACTTTCTTCTGCTTCGCAGCAATCGGCATCATAATCATGAAACTCCCACTGCAATTCGTTTGAGTAATTTCTCTTTTGCTTTCACCGTATAAATGTTTAAATTACATACATTAATTAATTACATACATACATACATTACATTACAGTTGACTAATAACTGCTTTTAGCAGATATGTGAGTCTAGCTCAGTACTATTTCACAATAAATATAGTACACCTTTATTTTCAGCATGTCTAGCATTACAATGTTAGGGAGCTCATAAGATTTGTGCATCTTTCCTTCGATCGCATCGCAACGAGCTGAAAGCTCTTATGGGAATGTCCATCCTGTCCTGTCCACACACACCCAAGCATGTCATAGTAATGCCCACACACACACAGCCAACACACGTGGGTTGGGGGTTGGGGTACGGGATTTGGTTGACATTTGACCACACCCACTGACCTCTTAGGGGGTGTGGCTGGGGCAAAATGAAAAACAAGTAGGAAATTATACCATCAAAGGTGGCAATCAAATTGGAATCCAATTGACCACCCCCACTGACTTCTCAGGGGGTGTGGCTGGGGCAAAATGAAAAACAAGTAGGAAATTATACCTACAAAGGTGGCAATCAAATTAAAATACAATTGACCACCCTCACTGACCCGACAAGGTGCGGTTGGGTCGAAATGAGCTACTCGACCCATCACACTGATCACACACACACATACACTCATCTTTCAGCTCTGGTTACATTCTCACTTGCTTGGATTTTTCATGACTTCAGAGTACTTAAACAGCCTTATTATTTGCCAGCTGAGCAGAATCTCACAATTCATGTTATGCTGCGACTTATAAAGGCCTTTATTTTGTCAAGTCACATGTGCCCTTTTATTCTTAGTTCTCACATTTTCCACCCACCACTTGTATTGAATCCGTTGTGTGGGTTTCAGAAGTTATATTCTGAAATGAAAATCCGTATCATGCAGCTTTTCCTTGCCCGTTAATATGAACGTGTCTTTCTCACAAGCTTTGACTAATGGATTGGAAAAGGACGAATGAATTGAAGATTAATTGCTTCAATGTTTTTTTCGTTCTATGAATAAACGTGCTCATCTGGATCTCTGCTATTTTGCACAAAACACATTTCTGTGGAACTGCAAAAACCATGCATCTTACCTAGATATTTCTGTTAAATACGCAGCACAAGTCCCACAGATTACGATTTTACTTTAATACTTCAGTTAATACTTTGTCTGTACCTGGATCTTGATTAGGATGAAAATTTTAATCAGCATTTCTAAAAAAAGAGACATTGCAGAAACCCTCATATGGTTCTATAACTTTTTCTAAAACTTAGATCGTACAGAAACCTTGTAAACCTAGAATGAATGCACCAACTCATGACAGATGCATAGACTTCTTATTCTATGTGACAGATGTACCTACTGCTGTCAGCATTTTTTAACCTTATTACAAAATTTCTACGTCACCGTAGAGGGTGCTCGCTGAAATGAATTAAGTTCATGTTACATGCTCCGCTGTCCTATTCTACTGTTCTTATTCCGGAATAGAAATGGAATTCTTTTGTGCTTAAAACGACGTACATAATGGAATTTCAAATGCCTTCCTCATCGCTCTGTAACCATCATTCCTTCTTGAGAGATTACTTACTATTCTTACTAGCTAAAGCGTGCACATCACATGCTGCATGCTTACACTTGAAATTTGAAATGAAAATGTAGATAGAACACTGGATGATCCAAATATTATGTAGTATTCCAAAAGATGCAGAATATAAGAAGAACTCAACTGAACAAGAAATAGAAAAGCTAATAAATTTAAATTGGATCGTTTCCTATTGTACTTACAGGATGGATTTAGGCCACCTGTACTCGGTCTTTCACCATGCCGAATTTGCAGAGATTTCTCGCGATTAAATTAAATTCAAAACTCAGTTCTTTCACTCAGAAAGAACTTTCCTTGTAGAATTTTTGTTGGTTCTTCTCTCATTATTATGCGGAATGGCATGTCTGTGGTGTGTACAATGTCACAAATGAATAAAGTTTCAGAAGAGCTTTCTTTACTAAAGGTTGTGTTTCGTAAGACACACATGGACTGTCACTTTTGATCTGCGCCAAATTGTAGTCCTTATAGGGTCTCCTCTTTCTCTCATTCCAAACAAAATCGAGATTCTTTTACCAATCTATCTGAATCCTTAGAGTCGTTTCTCCAAGAAGCGTAGTGTACCGACTGCGGACAGTAATACCAATTCTGCCCTTGCCTAAATCCCTAGTGAATCAATAAACTCGAAAAGTTCGACACAGGAGAACATGAAAATAATCAAATTGCAGTTCACCCCCAGTCTCTGTTATTTTAAGATTACTCAGCCCAGACATATATGTGCAACAAAGTATATTGTTTCATTCCACCTGGTTGAATCCATCACTTGCACAAGTTGCATTTACAATATTCTATTTCCACTCGAGTTCCTTGGGGGATCATTAAAGCACTCGTGACAGTCTATGTATGTTGTAATACGTATGACAGATATAAAGCGTTCTTCCCGAGTCTGTTTCTTACAGCCTCGTTCTTCATAATAATATTACTACAACTGAACTACATTAATCCCAAACTACGAAAGGCACCTTGGGTTGTTACCCAACGCATAAAATAATGATAAACCGAAGTCTTTCACTGAAAGGCACAGCTTTCCATTTCCACGTTGTAATTCATCCTTTGTTTTCTTTTCTCTTCTACTCTACCTCCTCGTGTATATTGATTCAATAGAATTTCCGTTCTCTGTGAGAATGAATAACTTTTCCACACATCTATTACACAGAGAAACTCGTATCGAAATACTGAGAAAGTCAGTTGGATTCACAAAACGTAGTTTGATACTACGCACTCCATGTTACTTTCACCAGGGAGTTACTTTTACATTGTCAATGCGATATCAGGTACACGTTTCCTAAGTTTTTGCTTTCTCTGAAGTATTCTCTGAACAATAAGGAACTTTTATTACAAGACCAGGTGGATGGCTCAGTAAGTAACTCCTATTTCAGTTAACTTTCACTCAGTCTCTCAATCTATTTACTTTTCTCATCCATTCTATCTAGACCTCGTCTCGAATATGTGTCTTTTTATTCCCTCTTTTCCAATTTACTTTCAGGTTGTTCCTTCCCCGTTAGCTCTTGCGTCTACTTCGCTAACAGTGGGATCAATGATGCTGCATCTAACTTGCATATTAAATGGAGGTGCCTACTGTAGTCCTGACAGGCTTTACTAGTAAATTGGTACTGTTCTCTCGTCTGTCTCTGTAGTATTAGGGGAGACAAATTCTTAGAAATGACTCGAGTACTGTGTACACAACAATGCAATCTGCATGGATATTATGCGGAGACCCACTTCTTTCGCTTAATTAGAATCATGTAATCTGTAATCCGTAAATCTGTATAAATTCCACCCCTTAACAATTCAACGGATATATTATAATGGAACGGAATTTGTGTGACCGTAACCTTTGAGTCTATTCATCACAGAATCAGTATTCATGAAATTCCGATTGTCTTAAGTACCTATATGTGACCTTTTAAATCTAAGACATCTAGGACTTCGGTTCACTAAAAGTAGAATTCACGAGTGATCTCGTTTTGCTTCCTCACCTATTGTCATATTCAAATGGAACAAGAGAATGCAGACTTTTTTATTCACTAAGTTTTATTGATTGAGTACAAGAATACCACCTACACAATTAAATAACTTATATTTAAAAATAACCGACGTAACTTTACGAAAAGGAATTAAATTAACTTTGCCACTGTATGTCGTTCACTTGTTATCTTCGGACTTAAATTCAGATTTATAAGAAGCTGAAGTGAAAAATAGGGGTCCTATAGTCGGTGACTCGGATAGCGGACATCAGAAGTAAAATGAAATGCAATTCGTTCTACCTCAAGCAACTCTGTTGGACACCTTGGCTTAAATAGTCTACGAACGGGAACTCTTAGACTTATGATTTATGCATTATCTGATTGCGACTGAGACGCTAATCTTTCTTCTACATATACCTACAAGACTATGGGTATATCGGGTATAACTGGACTTCATCTCGGCCACCTCAAAACCCGATTGCATTGATAATAGACACCAAGCAAGGAATAAATAATACATTACCATTGCTATGGACTGTAAAGTAAATATATTCGTCTTCGTTATACCATCGTTTCAAATCAACTGTTCTACTTCAGACAATCTTCGATTTCCTACGCTACTCCCGATGATTTCCCCACAGAACCATTTTTAAGCGATAAACTGTTCGCATTACAATAATTTACTGTATGACCTCCACTTGTCAATGCAATGATGAGATTTCTTTGCAAGAAGTGGGTGTCTTCACGAGTGGTAGCTCACCTGACAGGTTCATAACTGAAGGTTGTCAAAATAATATTAGTTAGTAATTCTAAGATAAGAGACTTTTCGAGTGTAAATTTGGAAAATTGTAAGACAATTTGCTATAAATTACTTGGGATATTGTCGGCTTGGGAATGTCAGTGGATCCAAGTTTTGGCATAAGTTATAATCAATGTCCGGCTGGTGTTGGAAGTCTCACTGCTGGAACTGTCTCCAGCAGTGCTATGGCCTTGCTCTTATCGTCTTCTATGACTCCTCCAAGTGTTCATGGAATGATTGACAATATTTCCGTAGCTCCTTCGAGCAATTGGTACTTTCCTCTTACGCCTTTTGAGTCCATCATGATTGGAATCCTCATACTTAAGGTAAAGTGGATTGAAGTGAATTCTAAGTTTGTTGAAAGTATCTCTATTTCCTACATAGACGACGCAGTGACTGAGTGGTATACCTTTTCAGCTTTTCCTCCTCAGATACTTGACTATTCTACCCATAAGTTTGAACGACCTGACCAACCGATACTATTTTAATTTTGGACGAAGGAAGAAAAGGGAATTGGACAATCCTAAGCTAACCAAGGAAAAACAACGACTTGCCGAGACCATGTTTACAGTTTGTTCAACATAACTGGAGCATAAATTGTGATATAGTCTACACAGCTAACACAACTCTCTTTTCCTTGTGCTATGAAGGTCATCAGGCGACTCGACATGCAGGATTGTTTGCTAAGGACTTTGTGTGAACTTCAGGCTCATTCCTTAAGGGGATATAAAGTCCCAAGTGAAGTTAAATTGACTCTCTCAGCACTGAGCAAGTAAGGAAAAAGATCATGAAAAGCCATAAGCACTCTGGATTTGTAGCTAAATATGCACGCTAAAAAAAACTCTACCACAACTATTTTCTAAGCTCTTATGTCTGAAGGTAACGAAAAGTAAATAAGACGTTCTGAATTGCAGGTCTGCCTGGAAAAGGGAACATGAGAAGAAGGTTCCTCTCAGCGAAGACTTTATTGAAGAGCGACCAATTCTGTCCGTGTTTGAGGAAGCAGTAAAAGTTGGTTGGGATGCCAAAAGCAATAATGTCACAGAGTGCACTGAAAGATATTTTATTTGTCCTCTGACTACAAACGATATCTTCGCTCATTTTGATAAAGTTAAAGTAGTAAATGTAATGTAAACAACGTGAAATCCAATAAAAGGTAAAGGACTACAGACATTTTATGTATTTACTTGGTCAGATTAAAAATCAGGTAAAAATCACAACGAGAATCGAAGACGTTTCAGAGAGTAAGGCGAATAGGCGATGGATTTTTGAATTAAGTGAGTATTGCCTGAACTTATAGAATCTGATTATATCTGAACTATTGTCTGCCTAAGTTCAGGTCAGTCTCCTGTCTACCCCAACACAACTAACTCTTTTTTTGTTAAATTCCTACATCTTGCTATTTAATTTATTCTCGGTCTCTTGAACTAGACTCTTCATACCGTCCGATATCTGGATGACTTGATTTTCCAAATAGTTCTGACTATTGGTTTCACAGTCTTCGAGGAAATATCTAGAGGGACAACATTTTAGACGTTACATAAGATGAACTTAACTTCAAAGAAACTCGTTTAGAAAAGGCATAAAATCTGTTTCCATCACCTGTAGTTAACCATCATTCCACATGATTGACTGAGGCCTCGGGGAGACGCCTGAAACATATGTTTGTTTTCAATTCTCCAAAACACAACTCTTTGATTATACCCTGCACCTAAAAATAGTTTTTACTTACATCTCCCAACCAATTTAATCTCCATAATACAGCACCATTCTTCAAATGAAAGTGAGCTATGACGCCAAAAAATATAATTTGTCACTTAATTCACGGAATTATCTAATGGTCTAGTGTTGTTTGGATGCTTAATTTCACTTTACGTACCAACAGGATCCATCGCATATCCTCGTCGCTTTACAATATATAAATACTGTCCGCACAACCGTATGAGAGGACCTTCTAAACTTGCCACAAGATTTCCATCATTATACCACTCGTTAAGCTTCAAAATATCTAGAAATAGACTGAAGAAGTCTTTGGACGAATCTCTTTCGTTCAAAATTGGAGACAGGGTCTCAATCTCGCTTTGAGAGAACACCGACTGGTTGGCTGGGTCTGTAATGATCCAATTATGACTTTGTATGAAAGGGCTCCGAAAACTACAGTAATTCAATTATCAGAAAAAACTTCAAGATGATTTTTATCGTACCGCGCTGAGCCGTCTTTAAAGACCCTAGCAGCCACTTGCTGAATCCGGGAATGGGAGAAAGACTAGAAAACTGACGGATTTTCGGAAATTCCATTTGAAGTTCACGCACAACTCTTTTAATTAGATAATTCCCTAACTCAATACCCTGAAAATTGTAATGACAAATCTTGTATATGTACAGTATTTTACGCCTACAACTTTTGAGAAACATACTGTGAGGCCACGTTGAGTGGAAGTTATGGAGTAAAATATTGCTGTATCAATGAAGTCTCGATCTTCAATCTCCTCAGCTATAGACGCTTCGTTATCTTTCTCCACTGTCCATGTATGAAAGATTATCATAAATCCAAAGCCACAATGTGTAGGTATATGCAAATAAATATGAAATGAACTAACCAGACATTAACCGTCGTTTCGTCACAATTTTGTGAATACAGGAAGGAATATGGTTCGTTAAGGCCGTATGCAAAACAACCACGGGCTCGTTTGGCATACTTCCGTGAGTAAAAGCGAAGCATCGTCGATTAGGACCCACTCTCTTCTTTAAATCTGTCCAGTTTCTCATAGGATGTACAGCTTCATACTCTGAAATCTATTCAATAGTAAAAGCAATTGTAATTCCTATTCAATCAATTAAATAAATAAATGCCTAAAAAATCATCAAAGAGAACTCACCTTTTGAAGCATTTCACAAGACGAGTTCCATGTAATTCTCTCTAACTTTAAGAATCCAACAGCAAACCATACTCCAATCAATTCTTTAAGGCAATAATTCAGGGCTTTAAGATTCGTTGTACTTTCCGTCGATCTCTCAATAGCATCCTGAAATAGAAAACGTTACCCACATATAGTTCACCTCGACTCCAAAACACAAATGGTAAACCTTCGACTGTTCGAATATTCTAGATACTATTATATTTAAATTGCTGTAACAAACCAATATGTCAGTCCGCAAATCCACAAGGAACTTCACACCATTGTCCAATCTCCCAACTTGGGAAAAAAGCCACTGATATTTTGGAATCAATGCAGTCCTTAACTTTTCTTCCAAGTTAAGTCTCATCTGATCGTCCTAAAATAAAAACGCAACTAATTACGCACCAAGAAAATACACAGTTTGACCATAATGCAACATTTTCTAAATCGTTTACCTGGCAAGTGCTCAGATTATTAGCCAGCGAAACAATCCCAGAATGATCCACTCCATACGATTCTCCAAGTGAATTAAAGAACTTCAACTTGTCCCACTCATCTGTGTCATTGTAAACTGTGCATAAATCCTTGACACTTTGCTAAAAAAAATTGTAAACAGAAATCTTAGCACAGCTCCACAAGTTCTATTAAACCAAAAGGTACGCAATTTATCAAAACTCACCTCTACTGTGATATGCGATACATTCCTTCCCTTAAATCCAATGACTTTCTCCAGCAGCTCAAACAAATCTTCTCCCAAGTCATTGGAAAAGCTGCCTCTCCCACTTCCCCGTCCCCCGCCACCACCCCCACTCCCTATAGACGCATTATCCCCATCCCCCTCGGAACATTCACTGATTCTCAGTCCCATGAACTTCTTAAAATGTTCTTCCATCCAGGCTCCACCACCCCCACCACTCTTTCCCCCCTCCTCATCCTCCTTAACACTTGCTCTCCTTTCATTACTGACCCTATTACCCCCACCACCCCCTCCAAGAAGCACAGGGTCGTCAAAACTCGTCGACAGTTTCCTCCTCAACATAAACCTCCTATTCATCAGAGGACTTCTATCGCCTATCGACGACGCGTCTTTTCCTCCTCCTCCTCCCCCAGAGGTCCTAAAGGACCCTGTGAATGCAGAAATGTCGTCCATTGGGGATGAAGCAAAAGAAATATCTCCTTCCGGGGGACTTCCAATTATCGGCAAAAGAAATGTTGACATTCCTTTGTCTCCTTCGCTTGGATTGTTGCTACTGCTGAAACACCTCGTTACTTCGTCGCCCTTCCCCCCAGCAGCTACTAACAACCCTCGACCACCCCCACTACCCCCAAAACTGTTGTTTTCCCCATGGTAAACATTCCAATGAAAACTGCGTGTTTGATAACTTTCACCGAAGTTCGTGGTGTC